>JAHTLZ010000114.1:952955-1023945 GCA_023846285.1 Phrynocephalus versicolor | reverse complement strand
ACTGTCCCACCTGATGTAACATAGTGGGATGAAAAATGTCCCATGTCATTTTTTAGTGAACCAAGTTGCAGAGAACCATAAGTGACAATGGCCTTGTTGTCATTAAGGTGCCTCCATTCATGAGCCTACTAGAATTGTCACTTGCGCCTGGAAATACCACAAGTGTACTTGACACCTGACTTTCATGTATACTGTAGGTGTCCCTGGTATCAGGAAATGGCCAACAAATTATTCACTGGCCCAAATCCTGTACTACAAATTGTGCCTGCCTAAGACTGATAATTTCACCAAGAGATTGCCAGGAAATAAAATATTTCCTACTTCTGTCTTATGTCTTGTCCAACTTGTAATCAGTCTCATTGCATGTGAATCAGGTGAGACCAATAATGAAAGCAGGACTCTTTAATTAGATCACAGGTCCTGACTGAGTTGGCTGGATTGAAGGAGAGACAGCTACTCAAGAGAACCATACAAGTTTGTCTTGTAGAAGTTAAAAATCAAAACAAAACAACATCAGTGTTAATCTGTAGTTCAAGTATCGGAGACAAGGGGTCTTGTAGTTCTATCTAGAACAGATTATCCTACCACCACCACCCACAAAAAAGAACAGAATAAGAAGCCCCCAAAGCATTTAAGAGAAATGGGAAATCATTCATAGAATCATTGAACAATGGAGTTGGAAGGATCTTCTGGATCAAACTCAGTTTTGAGGACACAATAGCATATATCTGAAGTGCAGGTTTGGTTGAAATTGTATTATTTTGCATTCATCATAACTTTGTCATGAAGTTAAATTTAGTGGACTGCACTCCATGGACGTATATGTCAAATAAAATTTGTTCCAGTGCTACAAGATGATTATTTCTTGCTGCAATTAACTAACACAGCTACCCTCTCGAATTTTTTTTAGTGGGAGCAGTGTTAAACTCCTGATGTTTTATTCGCCCTCTGTCTTAGTGGTTTTCATTTCAGATTTTCTCTTTAGAAAACATTTGTACATTTTTCCTTTGCTAGGTGAACCTCATCTTTTACTAGTTGGAGATCCTGGAACGGGAAAATCTCAGTTTCTGAAATATGCGGTAAAGATTACCCCACGATCTGTACTTACAGCAGGAATTGGATCCACAAGTGCAGGTAAATACTTAAAAGCAAGTAGGTTGGTAGGAGCTAAGCTTCCCAACTGGCATCTCGGGCCAGATTGATAATGTTGTCCCAAGTGTTTTATTTCATAAGTAGAGCAGAGCCAGTGTTTACCATCTTAAAATGTTGCCATGGGCCAGAGCCACCAACCTGTGTGTGGCCTGCCGACACCCTTTTGTTATTTCTGATTATTGTCTCCCTGCTCTCTATGGCCTGTGCCCCACCTGCGTGCAGCTCACAGGTCTTCACTTTGAAGACTCTGTTCCCAAACATCCACCCAACATTCTAAAGTTTAAGCATTCCTGCCGTCTTTCTCCCAACCAAACAGTTGCCGTCTGCTGTATCACAAACGCTTCTTGGTTGAAAATGCAGAAGGGTGCAACGGTGGAGGCGGAGGGGTAGGGCTTGATAGGGACGCCGTTAACAGTGCCAGCCTGGATGTTTCATCTGAGTCCCATTTTAATTTGTATCAAATGTATTCTTGTTACTATCTACTCTGTTAGCCAGCATATATATAACTGGTAGCTCAGTAAGGAAAAGCATTCAGTGGGAACAAAAAGGCGGTCTTGAAGCGCACTATAAGGAGGTGTCAAAGTGACCTCTATGTGGCAAGATATACCTTCTGTTCCAAGGTTTTAGCTGATAGTAGAAAGCATGCTTGACTGCAGGCCGTGGCTGCAGAGGGAGGCTGGAATGTCACTTGAAGTCAGACAGGACTGGATAGATGGAGGGTCTCATGGGATAAAGTCATTTTTCATGCTTACTGGACACCATTTGCAAGGGAACCTTGTAAGAGATTTTAGCCCATCTGTGTTTTGGTGTTTTAAGATGGTGGTGGGCATCCTGTGTGTTGTTGGGCTGCAACTCTTACCAGCCCTGGCCAGGGTAATGGCAAGGAGCCATGGGAGCTGTAGTTTGCTATTGTCATCCAACCTCGTGTGTGTGTGTCATAAGCTGCCTGTCCCTGCTTTAGAAAGAGCCTTGCTCTCATTCTTTCCTTCCTAGATGCCCCCAGATAGGGCAGCTCCTTCCAGCAGGCTCCAGAAGAGGGGCAGCCCTCCGGATGTTGTTGGACTATAGCGACCATCATCCCTAGGTCCCATAGCCAGTAATGAGGAACGCTGGGAGCTGTGGTTCAATAGTATCTGGAGGGCTGCATTTTGCCCACTCCCTCCATCTAAATTCCATTTCTCTTCCAGTAAGACAGTGTTCCCCGCAGCTCTCATTTTGCCTCAGATAAAAGACGACAGTTTTAAGAGCCATTTGCCTCCGATACACGTCCTAGGCCTTTTAAAACTATCCAAGCCTTCTTCCTTTTCTTGCCGTCAGAAGGAGAGAACAGGGCAAAAACACAAAATAAACCTTAAGACAATAAATACCATTGCATCATGAGTGAATGGACCTAAGCCCCAGAGGTTTCCTGTGAAGGATAGGTGTGCCTTTGTAAGGACAGTGCTTTGGAGGATAAAATGCATGTCTTTCAGTGCTTCCCACCACAGCAGGAGTCTTCTTTCACTACTCTCTTTAAAAACAGTGGCCACTTTCCTCCTCTGTGCAGAACTGGGGCAAAACCAAATCCCATGCATGCTCTTGGAGCTATACAACAGCCAAGAATAGTTTGCATCCATACGGCAAGACCAGTTAATCTGGAGAGGCATGGTAGGAGCATGGTGTGCAGTTGACTTCAAAAAGACTGAGCAACAGACAAAACTGTGGCATTTGGTTCTGATAATTTCCAAGCCCAACTGCAAAACCATATCTTCCAGAGAAAGTTGGGGCGGAGGTGGGGCAGTCATGGAAAGACAGAAGAACAAGTGCTATATCCCAAGGGAAATAACTCCTGGGGAGGTCATCTCAGTACTACAGTTCTTTAAATTAGAAATTAGCAAATGCTTCTTCACAAGAGCCAAGAAGTTATGCTGTCTATGTGAATGTCTCCATAATTGCCACACAAGTACAGTAATACCTCGGATAATGAATGCCTCTGTTAATGAAAAAATTGGATAATGAAAAGAAATTTCTCGGAATAGGGACACCCCATTGGAAACTGGCCAGCAGGAATGAAACCACTGGCCAGCAAGTGAGCAGTTTCATTCCTACTGGGCAGAGTGGCGGATCGGGCCCACTGCCCAGGAAGATTTGAATTTCCCCGGCAGTAGACAGAGCAGGAAGTTCGAGCCTTCCCGAGCAGCGGACCCGATCCGCCACTCTTCCCAGCCATAGGGGGTGGTGTGGCTGGGCAGAGCGACTGATTGGGTGCTATACCATATGGACCACTGCCTAGGAAGATTTGAACTCCCCCAGCAGCAGACAAGGTGGGAAGTTCAAACCTTCCCGAGCAGCGGCCCTGTGGCTGGCCAAAGTGGCGGATCAGGTGCTGCACCTCTTGGCCCACCACCTGGGAAGTTTGAATGGCTGTACCCAGGTGGTGGACCAAGCCGTTCAAACTTCCTGGGCACCGCCTCTCCCACTCACTTTCATCTCCCCCGGGCTTGTAGCGAGGGGCAGTGGGCGGGGCCTTGGCCACTCCTGAAAAGAAAGCAACCAAAAAGCGGTTGCCTTCTCTTTGGTACATAAGAACATAAGAAGAGCCATGCTGGATCAGGCCAAAGGCCCATCTAGTCCAGCTTCCTTTATCTCACAGTGGCCCCACCAGATGCGTTTGGGAGCACATGAGACTAGATATCTGTCTCCTGATACCACTCCCCTGCATCTGGTCCTTGAGGTACCCCGGTTTTAAGCTTGGAGATTACACATCTCCATCATGGTTTGTAACCTGTGATGGACTTTTCCTCCAGGAATCTGTCCAATCCCCTTTTGAAGGCACCCAGGCCAGAAGCCATCACCACATCCTGTGGCAGGGAGTTCCACAGACTAACAACACGCTGGGTGAAAAAATACTTTCTTTTGTCTATTCTTACTCTCCCAGCCCTCAATTTGAGTGGATGTCTCCTGGTATTTTGTGAGAGGGAGAAGAGTGTTCCCTGTCCACTTTATTCATGCCCTGCATTATTTTGTATGGTAGTGGGTAAGCACCCACCTGTCACCCTTCGTTACCACCATGAGGAGCAAAATCAGGTGACAGTGGTAAAGGAGCTAGCTTTCTGAAGCAAAACTGGCTGGCGGGAACAGCTAGCTGCTCCGGCACCGCCACCCACCTTTGCTCCCCATGGTAGTATCGTCATTCCCCCTGCTGGGATCAGGTGCTCCCAAAGCTTCGCCGTATTGCTGGATTCAGCTTTGGGGCACCTGATCCAGCAGTTCCTTTCCCCCCACTGGGCACTGCAGCAAGGGAAAGGAGATGGCCGTCAATTAATCCGACCTCCGGAACAGATTAATTGGTTTCCCTTTCATTTCAATGGGAACCCTCATTTTGCTTAACATAATTTTCACATTATCCGAGGTATTACTGTAGCACCAAATAACTGAAAGCAAAACTTCTAGATCCAGCTGTCAGACTCACAGTGACAACATTTGCTGGTGACATCCTGCATATGCAACCATCTTGAGGGTATACCTTCTTTTAAAAACAACAACAGGCTCTTGCAAGAATATCCACAAAAAAGACAGAAGCTAGCATCTTTATTTTAGATCCTAACCTAAGCTTCTCTACTAACCTGTAGCTTCAGGATCATGGAGTAATTACAGCCATTAGCTCTATATTGAAGCGTTCACCAGAAATAATTTGAGAACACATTGTAAACCCTCCTGCTTCTTAGAACACAAGCTCATCACGAAAAATACTCAAGACATTCTTGCTGAAAAGAAATAGAAGGCAGCATTGCCAACTACCCTGCAGTATAAGAATGTATTCCTGTTACTAAAGCAGAACACTTCCTTAGGGAGTATGTGACATTCTTGTAGCCTTGGCAAAAACAAATACAGATCAGTAATCAAAAGCAGAAGGCAACAGTAGCACAACAACTGGGACCAGGCAGCCACACTTGAGGGGAGGCATTGATGACAGAAGAGATTCATGGCTTTGTCACCAGCTAAGAAGAATAATCAGCTAGGGATGGCCATCTTGAATTCAAATTCTCTCAAGTCCCAGGTAGAGTGTTCCTTTCTTCTCAGCTAGCAAGAAGGCCCCTGCCCTGCTAACCCCCATCTTGTGAACAACACAGAGCTTAGAGACAATGTCCTCAAAATAGATGGACTCCAGATTTTTCACATTGCCACTCCCCCCACCCTACAAAAGAAAGGACTAAAAACCTAAAGCCCAGTCCCAACCATAAACCTGGAGTGCTAATACCTCCACTTGAAAGCACTTCAAATCCATGGCAAAACCACTCAAACTAAACAACATTGTAGTCTTCACAGCTCTATGTTTACTATAGCTTATAGCAGTGTGGTGCTTTTATAACCCCCCTCCACCCCAGTGTTTAAAGCAGTCTCTGGATGATTTACAGTTTAATTATGCAGGCTACAAATTGCCTGCCCTCCTCCCTCTCCCTTAGTGGGCTGGATCCTTAGTTTACAGACCTCAGAAGGATGGAAGGCTGAGTCAGCTCTCTGAGCCTGTTGGGATCAAACTCTGGTCATGAGCAGTAGGGCAGTTTAACCACTGTACCATGAGGCTCCACGGGGTAGGCGCATGTGCTAATATTCCTAACAAACCACAAGCTAATACCAACAAAGGCACATCTAGAGAAAGATGTATTCAAGACTTGAGTGAGTCGTCAACACTGTTCAGGGCAAATCATTCTTCCTTAAAATCTATTGGGGGGGGAGCAATAAACCAGATAGTCCATCTACAAGACTTTATGATCTCCTACATAGGTGCATGCATTATGTAAGATTTTGTTCCAGTCATTGAGCGGCATTTTCTCTCCATTGAGAATGACTTCTAGGCAGCACGTGCCTTTCTAAGTAGTATGAGAATACAATGGTGGCTGCCAAGCATCACATTTGTCAAAAGTGTCTTGAATCATCTTGTTTTGGCAAGTCATTGCCATCTAACTTCATTCATTAATTCGTTCATTCATTCAGTCATTCATTCATTCAAAATATTTTTAACCTGCCTTTCTCAAAAAAGACCCAAGGTGCCTTACAAATATCATACTGAAAAACACAAGCAACTCCAAAACGTGCTCAGTGCCTTTAAGGTGCAACAATCCCTTACAAAAATTCCCACTCCGCAGCCATTCAAGGACAGCTTTCCTGAAAAGCAAGCTCTTGACCTGCTTGGAGTAGAACATTAAAGGTGGAGCCTGCCTGGCCTCTTGTAGAAGGGAATCCCTAAATCTGGGAGGAGCAACAGAGAAGGCCCTTTCCCATAACCACCAAATGCAACTATGCAAGGGTGGCAGACCCAAGGGGGAAGGAAGGCCTCTCTTGATGACCTTAGTAGAAAAGGCTCATGGTGGAAGGGGCAATCCTTGAAATAGCTGGGGGGCCCAGCCCTTTTCTTTGAATTCTGCTCTGAAACAGATCAGCAGCCAGTGGGGTTGTAATAGGGAAGTTGTGATCCTTATGTCTATCCCCAGTTAGCAATCTGACTGCTGTTTTGGACCCTCTGAAGTTCCCTGACACTTTCCACTCTAGTGGTTCTGATGCAAATAAAAGATCTGGCCAAAACTCTTTGGATCCAGTGACAAATGCAGATCATCACAAGTGTTTTGTGCCATGAACCTGTCAAGTGTCAACTCAAGATCTGTGAAACTGGGAAGAGAACCACAAACACATTGTATCAATCATTGGATGTTCTTACATAGGATTGAAGAATTCAGTGTGTTCATAGACAATCTTCCTTAGCCAAGATCTATATCAGCAGAGGATGTTATGCCTTCTTGAGTACTACAAAGGGCAGTGCTACTGGCAATAAGGCAATGCAACATTGTTTTTCTTAAACAAGGGATATAAGGAGTCCAGACAGCTGTTAAATCAAGGGAAATGGTTCCTTCTTACAATGAAGCCGTGTAAGAATTTGTTAGCTCCCTCCTTCAGCCATAGATTTTATTCTCTTGGTTTGCTTATTATGTAGCAGAGGACACAGGTACTCAAGACTGAATCAAATCTAAGCATTTCCCCCCCTTTGAATGAATATATTCCATAAAATCATGACAGCAAAAGATATCTGGTCTTTACGTTATATACAAATTCAGTTTTTCATTCCATGCAGCAAATGTATGTTCTTACCTCTGTCCCAATCTATAGCCTAAGCCAGAGTTGGAAAATGATGAACCACATCTCCTGGACAGGGAATTCTTGGACTGCATTTCCCATATTTCCTCACTGTTAGTTTTGCTGGCTGGAGCCAACATGACATTCAGGCAAAACATATTTGCAGGGTCATTATTGCCCACTCTTGTACAAAGGAATGCAACAGTACAAACTGCCCATTAAGAGCCTTACTTACCGCATTTACATCCTAGACACAACTTCGACTTCTAATGTTTTAGCTTGCTTACTACCTTTCGTCAAACAGTTCCAAGGCCAAAGGGGTCCAATATGACCCAAAACTTTTTCACTTTGGGAATGTAATGGTATAGGGTTCGTGTTCTTAAAATGGCAGCTTTCCATCACAACGTCCATCACAACATTCTGCAGCAGTGGTTCCCAACTTTGGGTCACCCAGGTTTTCTTGGACTGCAGCTCCAAGGAAATCCTGGCCAGCACAGCTCGCTGTAAAGGGTTCTGGGATTTTTAGTCCAAGAGCATCCGGGGGCCTAAGGTGGGGAACCACTGCTCTACAATATGGCACTAACAGTATGGGGGAAGTTTTTTGGGACACCAAGCCTTTTGTCTCTGGTGGCCAAGTGGGAGAGAGGTGGTGAGGACACATAGAACACGCTCCCCTGTCCAGTCTACTGCAGAGACCTAAGCATGCCCCTTTCTAACGACAGCTGCTATTCCAATAACTAGCAACCACTTTCCCAGGTGGCTCCTATGGCTACTGTATTTCAAGTAAGAGAAAGGTAGAATGGACAGCTTGTCTGGGTAGAATCTCTTGTGATTCCTCCCATACCAGCCAAGAAAGCCAACAGCTACAGGACCAGACAGAGAAGCAACCGTTAACAGCCCACAATTTCCCAAGTATAGTAACTCTAGTCTTGCAAGACTGCCAACACCAACAATTCTCTAAAGGAGCTTGGGAGAGCCTTGCCCACTGCTGTGTGCAGTAGCATATCCCAGGTTAATACACAAATGGGTGCGTCTTAAAATTGACGTTTTCAGATATCATGCTTTACTTTACAAACGGGTCCATACATATATTTGAAGTCTAGCCCTTATAAATAGATCTAGTTTCTTGTTCTCACCTGCCTCTCTATTTACATCTCCTGGACAGGGAATCATATATGTTTTACTAATACATTTGGCATGGAATCAGACAGAGCCGTAGAAGTATTTAAAAATAGTTTTATTTATACAGCCACTGAAATACTTTTTGTCCTTATAAACTCTCTACAGGATGTGGGGTGTTTTGTTTTAAACAAATTTTTCACATTTTATTGAGTATGTGGTTTCAAGGAAACAGGTTCTGGTGGTAGTTGTGTTGTGTGTGTTTATAGCTTAAACACATACATATCACTGGAAGGCGGTTGGTCACATGCAGTCCATATGAGATTCCAACATAACATTTAGGGAGTTTTCTGACGTTGACCATCCTTTTGAAGCAGAAGGCAGTGCATCTGTAGAAAGGAGTGAGTGAAGGTTTGGGTTGCTGCCCTCTGCATCTGTCAGTTTTTCTGTGTTGTCCTCCCAGTTTATGTGGAATCTTGTGACCCTGGGGTTAGATGCCAAAATATTCCTTTGGAGCTGTAAAACAAAGGTGTGAATGAGTGTTTAGTGCTTTTACAGCTAAAAATGGAGCCAAGAGATTGGCAAAACATTTGATTACATGTTATTAACATTTTACATGTCAAAAACAATTCCAGTCACACAGGTTCATCTTTCTGCTGCTCTATGATAAAACAGGCAGAAAAGAAGTCCATCTTGTATAAACATTGGTGTTAAGGAGGAAAAGGGGATGCCCCCTTACCTCCAGCTTTAGTCATATTCACAGCCATACGCCGTCCCTAAACAATTACCCCGCTATCCAGAATGTGGCCCTGTGCAAGAAACTAGGTCCCCTATATCCTTGCTCCTTTCTTCTGTGCCTCTTATTCTTTGACTTTGTGATGCAGACCTTTCGACTCAGTGTTAAGTTTCTGTGTCCATTTTAGCCTGCAGTTCAGATCTCTTCTGTCAATGATTTAAACAGACTACGGTATAGGAACTTGCGCCGCATGCAACTAATGATGAAAGAACTCTATTCAAGCTTAATGTGACCTAATGATCTGAACAAATTAGTATTTGCCACAGTGATGCATCATTTCAAAGTGTTCTGCTTGTATACCGCCCCATACCACTTTAAGTAGTCTCTGGGCGGTTTACAAATTTAATTACAGTATGCAGGCTACACATTGCCCCCCCCCAGCAAGCTGGGTACTCATTTTACAGACCTCGGAAGGATGGAAGGCTGAGTGAACCTTGAGCCTGCTACTGGGGATTGAACCCCAGGTCGTGAGCACAGTGTTACCTGCAGTACAAGCATTTAACCACTGCGCCACGAGGCTCAGTTATGTCACTAGTTGCATGCAAGCAACACCATCATCAGCAGAGCTGAAAGGGACCCCCTATGGATCATTGAGTCAAGGAGGCAAAAGGAGAGAATCGATCTCCTAACTTCTGGCTCTGCAGGCAGGTCTCTAAAACCACTGAGCTAAAACGACTACAGGGGTACCTCAAATTATGAAATTCATTCATTCCATGGGATGCTCCATATTTCAAAAATGTCCATAACACGGATCTGAATGGGGTGCAATGCACACTGAGAATCGAAGTATTTTGCAAAATTTTCATATCACGTTTTCCATAGAGAATTTTCCTAACTTGAGTTTTTTTGGAAGTTTTTTTTTGGTGGGGGGGACCAGATCTCCTTTGTAACTACATTTTTCATTACTCGAGGTCAGTGGTGGCGAACCTCCTGGCACTCCAGATGTTTTGGACCACAACTCCCAGAATTCCGAGCTCAGATTGCCAATGACAAAGGACTCTGGGAGTTGTGGTCCAAAACATTTGGAGTGCCGAAGGTTCACCACCACTGCTCTAGGTGATCGTATCTTGAGGTACCACTGTATAGGCAGTCTGCTTAAATTTATCATGCCAACAGTTGCATTTTCACAATTTAAAAACAGTTCTGTAAATCATGCTAGCATTCTGACCATCAGCACACCTCATACAGAATGCAATACAAGCTGGCTGACAAATGCACTCTTACTTGGAGCAGATGAAATGTACAAATTATTATAGGGAGGTGTAATTGTTGTAAGAGATTTGGACATGTTTTTGTTTTGCCAGCTGAAATATTGTGGCAAAGCTTGGGGGTGTAATGAAGACGCCAACCCTTTGTTATAAGCTGTCAGTTAAATTTCGGAAGAACAATAACCTGCAGGAATTCAATGCCTAGGAAGCCTAAAGACCTAACAAGCTTCCTTCATAACCACAGCTTTTTTACTTTTATCTTCACAAAAGATAAAGTAGCATAGAAACTTTTTTAAAAATGAAAACACATCTCAGTGGGGACATGTGCTGAAGTTATCAAAGAAACACTGATCTTTATAAATAGTGATATCCATTTATGCATCCCTGGGCTGAACCTAACATTAACTCATGAGCTCTGGGACTGATTTTGAACTCATACCGAACTCAGGCTGCACAGCAGAATAACACTGAGCCTGACACTTGATCTGGCTGGAGAGTAACAGTTTGAGCCAGGGCTGTGGAATCGGTAGATAAATGTTCCGACTCCGACTTTTTTTTGTACTTCTAACTCCGACTTTCCGACTCCTCTATTAATATGCGAATGTATTTTATACATTCCTTGAAGGAAAGAACACCCAGTGCCTTAATTGGCCACTCTGAGGCTTCTGAGGTATCAAAAGATTTAACTTATGTATCAAAACATTTAACCTACTGATGCCTCAATTAATGTAATTTTATTGGTATCTGTTTTTATTTTTGAAATTTACCAGTAGCTGCTGCATTTCCCACCCTCGACTTGTATTCGGGTCAGTAAGTTTTCCCAATTTTTTGTACTAAAATTAGGTACCCATGGGCGCTGCGTAACAGCAGAACACAACACTATGGAAAGTATAAGTATTGCCGCTCCTAACTGTGCGTTGCATGCCATATAGTGAAGCATATGAAAAGCATGCTTCTTCACGGTCACTTAACGTGTTTTGCAGTTACGTGAGGCACTGCATGCATTGGTCTTTATTCTTACAGTAGAGAAGTCATTCATTGTAACTTTTTGTGAACTGAGACATTTAAACTTGCTTTTTAAAAAAAAATTCCAATCTAAATTTAGTAGGAGTCGGAGTCGGTGCATTGTTTGCTGACTACGACTACGACTCCAGGTACCCAAAAGTTCCTCCGACTCCGACTCCACAGCCCTGGTTTGAGCAAACAAAAGACAGGGGCTATACACCTCAAGAGCAACACGACAATGACACTTCCCAACACACATATATAGGATTAAGCAGGCTTCTAATAAAAAAATAAAACTGTTCCCACAAGCTTGAAGTCCACAGCAGACATAAAAGAAAGGAAAAGGGTGCAAACAAGCACATATATCCAACATCACTGCAAATCAGTACCATCACCAAAATGTATTTATCTCATTAAATTATGTATCACCCCATTAGCACTCTGCGCTCTTCTAGGCACTGAGCACATGATAAAACCCCCCCACACACCCCCCCCCCCCGGGGGGGGGGGGTCGTAAATATCACTTGCCAAATTTGAAACTAGGAAGGTGCAGCATTTTCATAATAATTGCAGCAAGCAAGAGGCAAAATAAATTCACAATAGGTTGCAAGTTGAAAGTCTCTCTGAAGAGCAGGGTCTCCAGTACCCTCTTAAAGATGGGCAAGGATTGGGACCAAGGGCAGCTTGACTGGTTCCAAAGGGGAGGTGCCACCGCTAAGGAGGCCCGGGTTCCAGCTGATGTTTTCCTGGTCTCCTTCAGCATGGCCACCCAAAGGAGGAGGGCCTGGGAGGATTTGGTGGATCAGATGTTCTTCCACACACAATTAATTAATGAAAACATTTCCAAATATTTTCAGCAATGTCATTTTAAGAGCTGGGGTGTTTTCAACTGTCATTACTATTGGACAATCAGGAGTTAGGATCTTAATGTATCCTCCTCCTTCACCCAGTCTTCTACCATTAGATCCAAATACATCTTCTACTGGCCCTGGTATCAAGGATTAAGTGGTCAAAGTAACTGATGACCAAAGATGAATGCAAAATATAGTATTATTGCATAACAGTAACATAAAGGCTATTTCAGATTGTTAGACTTTCATTCCCTTTCCATTTTCGTAACACAAACCACCTAGTTCTTTTAAACTTCTGGCTTGCTAATTGTTTTCTGATATTTGAGCATTTTTAAATGAGAAGCAGTGCACGAGGCCAAGTCTGATGTGCCCTACCTTAGAAAAGTCTGGCTTTACTGGAGGATTTTCTCTCAGCTCTGTTTCGGTATATTCATTGTTCACGTAATAACCAACTCTAATGAATTCTTGACCTCTATACGTGCAAGTAATTAACACAACTGTTACCCCTACAGCATCTGCATCAGGAATAAGTCCTGGATTAGGAGCATCTGCCTGCAAAAAAAAAAAAAAATCAAGTTAGAATTGGATTTACATCTTCTCAAGCCCCTTAAAAAGAAAGAAATTAGGATGCATCTCTAGATAGTGTGCTTAACTCTTGCCATATAAATGAAGACCAAATGTTCAAACAGAAACAAGCATTTTCTGTTTCAAATCAAATATTAGTTTTAAATTGTTTAAACGCTAGGTTATTTTCCAAGATCAGTCTTTCTGATTGTTTGAAATTTGTTAAAGACTAATTTTGCCTATGGGGTGCCTTAATAAAAGAATTCTTTTTAGTCAAATAGCTAAGTAAATGTACACCTGTACTTGATAAACATGCTGTTTTAGACAATTATATGTTAATTCTTCACTCAAAACATCTAGAAGTCTGGGTGGATTCACCCAGCTATTTATCGACACCCATATCTATCTCACAATACAGAACTACAAATAATGATAATGCATAAATGCTGTCAGCTGGATCGCAGGTCAGGTCATATTCAGCTAACCCCCAAGCTAGTGATCAACTGTCTAAGTAATGTAAAACATTCCTATTACAGTTGTGCATAGAATAGTATTCTGTGTAATGGTTTTTTTTTCTAGCCCCACAAGTACCCTCTCAAAAGAAGCATAAAAATGATCAGAAATCAAACTAAGATATAAGCCAAAATTACAAAAAAGTACATCATAATAAAATAATTAACAAACTAGGTGCTTAAAATTTGTATCTGCAATCTTCAGAAAGTTGAGAGAGGAGACACCAGGCAGGACTCTTGGAGGAAGAAGTTCTAGACTGGAGAGCAAAGGTTGTCCATATGTTAGACTGCAGCTCTCATCATTCCTCACCGCTGCCTATTAGTTCTTAGGGTCAGTGGGAGTTGTAGTTGATCACTATCTAAAAGGCAAGGCTAGCTACCCCGATCTAGTACTTAGACACCACCACAGCCCTGCCCTTAAAGTATACCAGTTGGGCATTGGGTGCCATATTCTTTCTAAGCTGCGTGCCCACACAGTGCTGCATCAGTCCCCCACAGCCGAGCCAGTGCTCCTGCCCATTTGCTTCCAGTTGTGGCCAGAACCCCTTGCTCAGGGCTAATAGAAATTAGAGAGAACATTGATCAGGTGGTTCTGGGACACCAAGCAGGGCCTCCCTTGCAGGTGTCAGTGTGTGTATATGCAATAACAACCAGACTGAAGTAAGACTGCATTGCAATTACAGCCTTTGTGAGAAGCCCCTTTTGCTTCCAATACATTTTAATAAACCATACTAAAATAAGGCTTAATTTTAAAATAAAACGTACAGTATTTTCTCTTTGGTTCCTGAACAGATTTCTCTCTTAACAACCTTCTCTGTTGTGGAGCCGGATTGCTTCCTGTTTTGATGACAGATAACTAACTCTGCTTCCTGCATCTCTGGAAGCTTATTCTAAAATCAATAATTGGGGGGAAAGGGGGCTGCTCTGCTAGAGGTTCTACCTTAGATCTTCTCTTTTTTCACCTTTTGATGCAAAGTTTGAAATTCCTTGCATTTAATATCATGATTTTGTGTCAGTTTGTTATGTTAGGATTTTTCAGACATCGTTTAAACATAATTCTGTAGTAGTTTCAAAATGCTTAAAGATAGACTTACCTGAAATACAAACATGTGTCTTCCAGCAGGAACAGGGCCTACCAGAACTGAATCTAAAATTTGATCTTTTTCTTCACTTTCTGCAGAGCCAACATAGATAATTTTCCATTCTAGATCTACATTAGAAGAAGAAAAAATTAAGCAAATAGCACTTGTAGAAAAAAAGTTCCTTTTTTTCATATACTCGTTACCCCATAGTCTCAATTACAAACCAAATCAAGTCTGCAACTTAGCCATGCTCATGGAAAGAAATGATTAGAACCTCCAGCCTTAAGTTCCAAAGCAGTACAGAATTTGGCTTTTCTCTGTGCTGTTAAGACATGTGCCAGTGTAACTACAGTGAATGACTGCTTCAGGCCACTGTACCCTAATGCTTAATTGTTGCTGTCTAAGTCAGTTCTACAAGTGCTAAAATATTCCACTGGACACCCTGGACAATTAGTAGGCACCAGTGACGGTGTCGTCACAAGTTTGCCCGCCTATCTTCCTCCTGGGAGGGGAAGCTGTTGCTGACCTCACTAGGAACACCAGCACATCCCCGTTCACAGCCAGCTGCGTTTTCTTTGCGGGGGCAGGCGCGTGTGTCGGAGAGGGCAGGCACACGCGAGGCAACTCAAAAGGGGCACCACCATCCAGGCAGCAAACGGCTCCGTACAAGCGCCGTGTGTCTAGTAAAGATAGCATAAAGTTTGAAAACACGTGAAAATGTACCCCATCTGCTTTGTAAAACAACCCTGGGGAGGGGCCCCCAGGAAATGTGCAATTCTCCTTTTAGCACTTCACACCATTTATGGGACGGTCCGTAACAGGCGGATGGGAAACACGCCCCTCTTCTGTGAACTCAATGCTAATGCATGATGCGGGGCGGGAGGGGGGAGCTGCCCGGTTCGCTGATGCCCCCACCCCACCCCGTTTCTGGACACTCACAAACCCCATGTCCCACCCTTCTTTTCCTGCGCGCGCCACTCCCCCCGCGGAGCCCTCCTCTTCCTCCTCCTCCTCCTCTTCCCGCGGACGCGCCCGACGGCATCCCCCGCTCGCACCAAGGCTGGCACAACATGGCTGCTGCTCCCAACCACACTCGCACCAGTTGCTGCTCCCTGCCACTTACGGCTTTCCCCCCCTCGCTCGAGTGGGCGCCGAGGCTGCCGGAAGAGGCGAGGCGAGGCTTTCGCCCCAAAGCCGGCAGGCATCCTTCTCCTCCTCTCCCGGAGCAGCAGCTACCCCGGCAGCCTGCGGCCAAGGCAGGCAAGAGCAGGAGGCAGGCAGGCCTTGGCAAAGTTGTAAGCCTGGGAAAGGCGCGTCCCCGCCGCCGCCGCCCCCTCCCCAAGCTCACCTTCGGAGAGGTCCTCGATGCACTCGAAGGTGATCTCGAACTGGAAGGGGTTGTAGAAAGGGGAAGGGTTGTCCAGCACCACCACGTTGTTCACCTGAACCTTTGCCATCTTTGGCTGGCGGGGGGTGAAAGACCCACCAACAATAGCGGCTGCGGGTCCCTTGCAGCCCCACCAAGTCCGAAGGGTTCCCCCGCTCTTCTGGCACGCAACCGCCCCGGCGGAGGTCAGCGATCCACGGCGGGGGGGGGGGAGTTAGGAAACTTTTGCGTCTCAATCCCTCCCCTCCCCCCTTTTTCCTCCTCCTCCTCGGAACCCGCTCCGGCGCTTCCGAAATCCTCCGCAGCCCGCGCTCCTCCGCACTGTTTTGCAGCTTCTTTCCTCTTGCACTCTAAACTCCAGCCGATCCTGCCCCTGTTAACTGGCAGCGGCGGAGGCCGATTGGCTGCCCAGGCGGCGATGGCCCGCCTCCCGGCGCCGAGGCTTCCCCTGCAAGAGCAAGAGGGGCTTCCGTAGCGGGAACCGGCCGGGAAAGGCGCGCTGGCGCTCCACCTGCTGGACCCGAGCGCGAGGCCGAGAAGGGTTTGCGCCCGGCGGGAAAAGCGGAGCGAGGGCGCCGCCCGAGAGAGATACTTCGAGGCGCGGAACTGGGGCCAGGAGGGGTTGGCAGCAGCAGCAGCAGAAGACCTGATAAAATAAGGCCTCGGCGCGCTTGCTTCCGTGTTAGGAGTACGAGCGCGCTTTGAAATAAAATGTGCTGCTGAATTTCAACTTTTTTTTTAAAAAAAAAGTGAAGTTCCATACTTATTTACTTCGGTACTAAGCAGAGTTGGGTTGTGTCACGTTTTAGAGTCCCCAATAACATTGCCAGAAAAATGCGTTTTCTTCTAACAGTTTTATAAAACTTGGAAATTTTGTACAACTGAAGAGGTCCTTCGCTAATTGAGACTCAAAACTAAGGTTGCAGCTACACAGCAAGGAAAAAAATGCCACCTGGTCTTCTGTTATTTGCTCCTGAGAATTTCTACCTGTGAAATTGCTGTAGCTGTCGGGAAGGCAGTTTGCAGGTGTCATCAGGTGCAGAGTTTGGTTTGCCTGGTGCTCCAACAGCAGAAGCTGCCTTAAAGTGATAACAAGTTGCTAATGGGCAGTTCCACCTACCTCATTTTTTTTTAAAAAATATGCTTTCCTTAAAAATATATATTCAGGTCATTAAAGAAAAAAAATCCGAACTAAGGAGACATAGCAATACAAAGAATAGAATGTAAGCAAAAGTGTGTGTGATTGCAGAGTTTAAGTTGTTTTGTTTTTCTTTTGTGGGTGTTCTTTGTTTTCCTAAGTGCCCTAGTAACAGTGTTTTCCAGTGCTGAGTTGAACTCTTTAAAAGAGAAGAAGACAAGGAGGCACTTGGTTGAGGGGGGACTGATGCCCCTAGCAGTGCTCCTTTGCATTGGATCAGGTGATCACACAGGGCAAAAAGTGGACAAGAGTAATGTCAACCCCATCAGAGAACAATTTAAACCTGCTGGCTGAACAAAAAAGATTACTTCCCACTCAGCAGAGACAATTTTACAGTGGGCTTCCCCATGTTGAGGTATCATAAGAACGTAAAACCCCTACTGGATCAGGTCAAAGGCCCATCTAGCCCAACTTCCATGAGACAATTCAATACCTTTCCCCGAATACCACTCCCCTGCTTCTGGCATTTTGAGGTAACCACCTTTTAAATCTCGAGATAATATGTATCCTCTCATGTCTTATAACCAGCAATTGACTTTTCCTCCAGAAATTAGTCCAATCCCATTTTAAAGGCATCTATCACCACATCCTGCGACACAGAGCTCCATAGATTAACATTAATAACATGCAGAATAAAGAAATATTTTCTTTTGTTCTGTTCTCACTCCCCCAGTCCCCAGTTTGAGTGGGTGACGTCTGATTCTGGTATTGTGTGAGAGAGATAACTACTTCTCTCTATCTACTTTATCCATTCTCTGCATATTCTTGTACATCTCAATCATGACCCCCCTGAAGCACCTTTTTTCCAGACTAAAAAGCCCCAAACACTGTAGCCTTTCCTCATAAGGGAGGTGTTTCAGCCCAGTAATCATTTGAGTTGCTCTCTTTTGCACCTTTTCCATTTCCACTATGTCTTTTTTGATATGTGGTGGCCAGAACTGCACACAATATTCCAGGTGCGGCCTTACCATTGTTTTATATAATGGCATTATAATACTGGCTGTTTCATTGTCAATCCCCTTTTAATGATCCCTTACATAGAATTGGCCTTTTTCATCACTGCCACACACTGGGTTGACACTTGCATCAAGCTGTCCACTATCTATTTCCTGATCCATCATGGAGAGCTCAGAACCTATTAGCTGATAAGTAAAGTTTTGATATTTTTTTGCCCCAATATGCATTACTTTACATTTTCTTACAATGAAACTCATTGGCCAATTCACCGCCTATCCTTTGAGCTTGGAAAGATCCTTCTGGAGCTCTTCACAATCCCTTCTGGTCTTTACCACATGGAAAAATTTTGTGTCATCTGCAAACTTGGCCACCTCACTGCATTTCCCTCTCCAGCTTGTTTATCAAGAGCTTGAAAAGCAATGGTCCCAGGACAGATCCCTGTGGCACACCACTGCTCACCTCTCTCCATTGGGAAAATCGTCCATTGACACCTACTCTGTGTTTCCTGGATCTCAACCAATTCTCAATCCATAAGAGGACCTGTCCTCTTATCCCTGAATGTGGAACTTTTCCAGCAGTATTTGGTGAGGTACTGTGTCAGATGCCTTCTGAAAATCAAGTTATTGCCAGTTACAATTTGAATTCACCTGATTCAGATTATATGGTAAATGGAAAATATAGTCACCCACTAAGTACGTATTAGAGATGGGCACGAATAAAAAAAAATGGTATTTCGGTTTTTAGTTTGTTGTTGAGAGGTCTGTTTCGGTTCGTTTCCATTTGTCACGAATTTTTGGAAAAATTTCATTTCCGTTTTTCATTTTTTTGTTTGTCGTTTCTAACCGCTTTTTGCGCGATTTTTAAAGTATTTCCATGTGCGGGTGTCCCCCAACGCCCCAGACCAGAGGGAAAGCACTAAAAATGGATGCTGGCAGAGACACAGTATAGACTAGGTACGCAGGGAGGATGCAAAGGCAGCGGCGAGTGTTGCCCAGGGTACTCACCGAGAAGTACGCACACACGCACACAGGGAGGCTGCAGGACTGAAGCTAGAGTCGCAGAGACAGCAATCCCACCTTAACTCCCACCTGAGACTGCAAGGAGGATGGGGGCTGCCAGAGCTTTTTATACCCTCTGTGGCTGCCAGACCTGCCCAGTCTGCAACCTGGGCATGCTATTGGTTGAACATGATCTCATCACATGGCTTGCCTCCATTTTGTGGCTGGTGGCGACATCCATTTTAAAGGGAAAAGAAAAATACATCGCAATGGGAGAAGACAAAAACAAACGTTTTAAGGACCCCAACCCCCTGGTAGGTAATAATTTCAAATAATTATCGCATTATCGCTGCATTTTTACAGATGTCCAGGGTGTTTTAATACACAAGAAATCAATCAATATTAGGCATCTGGGAGCCATTTTGGGTCGATGTCCCCTAACTCCCCTTAAAGGGGAAAAATACAGCAATCTGAGAAAAGACATAAATGCACCTTTTAAGGACCCCCCCCCCGGTAGGTATTATCAGACAATATAAATAATTATTGCTGCGCTTTTACGGATGTCCAGGGTGTTTTTTAACATTTAAAATAGCCCATTTCATTGTGTGTCGCCATTAATGGAAATGAAACGAAACGACCACAATTTTTGTGGTTCTGTTCGTTTCGTTGCATTTTCATCACAATTTTTGTTTGTGGTTTCGTTACGTAACGGAACGACTAACGAATAATGGAAACGAAAAAATGATCGTTCCGTGCCCATCTCTAGTACGTATGTAAATCTGACATCGGTTGTACTGGCTGGCTAGCATTCTATAAAAATATTGGGTATAATTGTGTGGAAACTAATTGTATCCAAGTCCTGTTAAATCCAGTGGAACTTCAGATTATTTTGTGTTTTAAGAATGCAAATATGCATTTACAGTTAGAGAGAATGTTCATCTTCAAATACCTTTCCCAGAATACCATTCTTGGACAAATATGTCACCAATTGCTATTTAGGGATATTCAGTATGTGCAGTATAGTGGTACTGACATATTTATATGACTTTATATTGTTTTATATGTGCATGACTAAGAGTTCATTAGAGATGCAGAGGTGTGTGCCTCTGATGTTGCATGGCTAATCAAAACTCATTTTGGAAGCCATTATTGATAGGAGGGGGTAGGTAGCCAAACTAAAACCTGTAACCTTTGAATGGGTTCTTGAATCTGTTCTCATATTAGCTGAGCCTCATGGCACAGTTGTTAAATGCCTGTACTGCAGCTAAAACTGCTCATGACCTGGGGTTCAATCCCAGGTAGCCGGCTCATGGTTGACTCAGCCTTCCCTCCTTCCAAGGTCAGAAAAATGAGTACCCAGATTGCTGGGGTTGGGGGCAGTGTGTAGCCTGCATACTGCAATTAAAAAACTGTGAACCGCCCAGAGAATACTTGAAGTGGTATGGGGTGGTATATAAGCAGAACACTTTGCTTTTGACTGTAGATAGTATGGGCTTACTCTGTGCCATATTTGGAGAAGGTTGGAAAACTATGTTTAACATTTAGAAGAAAAAAACGACCTTGTGATCTTATTTTATAGCAATTATTTCACAGTTTATGCCTAATTCAGGAGCTGCTCATCAAACACCTATTGCTGCTTCCTGAAAAGAAAATTATTACTGCCATGTTCATTTTGAAACCTGAAGTTGAACCATGCAGTTATAAATACAGTACCTTGTACGTGCTTGTTTTGCATAAGACATTTTTCACAAAATATGTCTATACAAGATTATGGAAGCGTTCTGTACTGAACTATTCTATAGCCATTGCCCAAATTTCTTGCCAGGGTTTCAGGACATGAGTGAGTCTCATTGAAGTGAATGGGGCTTACTTCTGAGCAAGATGGTAGACCAAGACCTCAGGCCCAGCGGCATAGCAAGGGTTTGGAGTGCCTGGGGACAAAGTTGTTTTTGCGCCCCTCCAGCCCTCCCTAACCCCATCTCATCCACCCAGCAAAGCGGGGGTGGGGGCAATCCTGCATGCATGTGGCGTGTGGGTGTTTGTGTGTGTGCTTGTCTGTGCGGTAGCGTGAGCATGCCTTACCTCTCCCACGGTGGGCCCAGAGCAAGGCGAGGAGGAGGAGGAGTGTGTGGCGGAGTGGGTCCCATCGCCAAGCCTTAGCCCGGAGAAAGAAGGACTGCTGGCAGGAGGGTACACAGCTTCCTCCTGCTGCTCCCCTCCAGGCGCCCCAGATTGCTGCACACAGGACAAATGCACCCTTCCCCCCCCCCCCGATATGCCCTTGCTCAGCCCTACCCCAAGAATAAGTGTCTTTGAACACATAAACACACACAACAGAAAGGGGAAAGGAGGGGAGAGAAGAAAAAACAGAGAGAGCGAGAACTAGAGAGAGCAAGAGAGAAAGGAGGGTGGAGAGAAAAATAATAGACCGGGGGGGGGGGCAGAGAAGCCAAAGGGGGCAGGGAGAAAGCCATATAGAGATGGGGTCCGTGGAGGGAGATGGGCAATGGGAGGGAGAGGGCCAATGGATGAGCAACAACATCTGCTTCACTAATACTGCATGACTGGCTTTCCAAATAAGCCAAGCCCCTACAAGAGCCTAAGTTTCCTGTTATGTGTACAGTTTCTGTTATCAAATTTGGCTGTATGGAAGATCTGATATCCTGTATCATCTGTGTTATTCTCTAAAATAAATGGTTCAGTGGAAAACAGATACATAGTCATTAGCCAATGGAGTTCAAGGCAAAGCAGTACCAGTGTGTCACTGTTTCCCTGTTGCCTTGGCATTTTCTATACTGGCTCTAGTATAGATCTACTGAACTACATCTCCCTTGGTAGCAGGACCAAGATGGACACTGTTGTAGTCATATCCGTTCACATTTAGTTGCACAGCCGTCTTCATGCATTGTATGTCTGAACCTTAAATAATGGAACTCTGAGCCAGACTGCTGTGCTTTACTTTCAAATAGTTACAATATATTTTCTTCTTAAGGTTTGACAGTCACTGCTGTGAAAGATTCTGGGGAATGGAATTTGGAGGCTGGGGCCCTGGTGCTGGCTGATGGAGGTCTTTGTTGCATTGATGAATTTAGCAGCATCAAAGAACACGACAGAACCAGCATTCATGAGGCAATGGAGCAGCAAACCATCAGTGTGGCAAAGGCTGGGTAAGTACACCCCCCAGTATGTTTGGTGAATTGGCATCTGTTCCCTATTCTTGTTTTATCTCTTAACCCTTGTATTGGTGATAGTCATTTGATGGGGTGATCCTGAGCCATCTAGTGTTTCTATAGCTGTGACTACGTCATCAGTGCAATTGAATCTGCTGTGGGTATAAAATGGTTGAATTTGCTCTTTTTTTATGATCGTCTGATGTAAAGGCCAACTGGAATCAGTCATAAGAACATAGGAAGAGCCATGCTGGATCAGGCCAAAGGCCCATCTAGTCCAGCTTCCTGCATCTCACAGTGGCCCCACCAGATGCGTCTGGGAGTGCATGAGACTAGGTATCTGTCTCCTGATACTACTCCCCTGCATCTGGCCTTTGAAGTACCCTGGTTTAAAGCCTGGAGATTACACATCTCCATCATGGTTTGTAACCTGTGATGGACTTTTCCTCTAAGGATCTGTCCGGTCCCTTTTTGAAGGCATCCAGGCAAGATGCCATCACCACACCCTGTGGCAGGGAGTTTTACAGACTAACAACATGCTGGGTAAAGAAGTATTTTCTTTTGTCTGTTCTCAACCCTCAGTTTGAATGGTGCAACCCTTTTTATTCTCAGTGCGGAGTTTTCTCCTCAGCCGCTGGGAGCTTCTACTTTTTTTTTCAATTTGGAACAATTTGAAAGGGCCTTTTCACATACAGTACAATCATTTTGCTTTCCAAAAAGGTGGCAGGTTTGAGAGGGGTAGTACTCTAGTGATGTACTAAGTTGGGCAAGATGTTTGAGCAGAAACACCAGCTCCCCATGATCTTTCCCCCTCGAGTTTAGAACTAGAGAGCCCGATCATTTACACAAGTTTAGCACTATATCATCTCTGTACAAACAAAAAAGATTTAAAAATTATATGAAATGCAAACCTCCAAAGAACTACAATAGACTACTTGATTCTATGATGGGTGTATGAGTGATTGTACATTATGAAAAACTTTGGAAACACTACCCCCTTTTCCCAAGTACCAGGTAACACTTTCAACAGCCCAAAGGCTTTTCAGTGAACCACAAGAGAAGAGCCAGAAAGTCAGCAGAAGGTGGGATCAAAAAAGGGGGTATCTGTGTTCCAAATCAAACCCTGTCATATCAAGAGGGCAGTTATGGAAAAGTAGAAGTTCCCACAGTGTTTGTGTGGTCACCTAATCTGAACAAAAGCATAAAACAGGCTGTAAATCGAGCTACAGCAAAGCCAACTTTTTCTCCCATTCAGTTTACCAGTGTAGTTTCAGCCTTCGTTTAAATCAGCCAGTCTCAGTGTTGGCTGCTCCAAACCGTCACAGAACTACTGTAGCTGTTGTAGGAAAGGGGGTCAAATCTTAAAGGGAGATATGAACTAGGAATGTTAGAAAAGGGCTTGAGTTCAAATAATGCAAAAAGGTGAGCCACACACAAACCCCATTCTTTAAAAAAAAACACACACACACAAAAACAGGCAAGCTAAATGACAACTGATTTTTTCCTCTCCACTACAGTTTTAGCTAAAAGAGATAACTGGATATGTCACTTAATCGGGAACAGCCAATATTATTTAAGAGAGATTAAAGCAACTTTGAGCATGGCCTCCTTTCCCATTTCTTTTGTCCCATGAATGGTTCTCCTCAAATAAGTTCCACAGGTTCTTGAAAACATGCATCAAAGTACAATCAGTTTGCCAGAAGCGGAAGTGCAATAAGAAGCAATCTCTTTCGAACCACCTCCATCTCTGAAATCATCTTGCAACCTTAATGGCACGTGTGCAGTCATAAGCATAAGAACGGGAGAACTAAACAAGAAAGAGGCATATGGAATTGTAGTCTTTCCCTCCACACTAGCCTTTCTAATTTTTTTTTTGCCCCAGCTGTTCTTGTTATAAGACAAGGCTTCATCTGTTGCAATAACCTGCCTCGCAGTAAATTCCAGTGTGTCATTTCAGTTTGTGTTCAACTGGCATGAGTTGTGTTCAACTCCTTGTTCCTACTTTGGCTTCCAGCATAGAGCAGGGAAGCAGGAAAATGTTTCTCTAGGATAATGCTATCAACCTACATATCTACTGTATATATTGTTCCTTACTGTAGAGCTGTGGTCATGGGATATTGTTTCATGGAACCCAGTAAGGATTACTTCTGAGTGAATATGCAAAAGATTGCACTTCTGAACAGCAAGTGCACCGTTCAGTTTTTGGTTTTCTGAATAGTGCATAATAGCAGCATAGACAGGAATGAGCAATGTGCAGTGTGTGGATCAATATGCTTATGTCTTCCTTGTACCAGTATAAGACTGGACATCAACACAGCCTTAAAATGACCATTATTGGAAAATACTTTTTAAGTGAAAGGGGGAAGGGGGAAACATTTTTAGTAAGGAGAGCTGTGAAACAGTTGTTTAGTGTTGTAAATGGAATTTTAGACCCTTCTTCCACTCCAAGTATGTATTCTGGGCCTCCAACCTTTCAGTTCCATATTTGGATATTCTTAAGGCATTGTAGAACAGGGTCAGTGTTGACTTCTTTTTTGAACCTCTGTTGTTACTGGCTGTGAATCAGAGTACTTATCCCATGCTATATACTCCAAATGTAAATGCTTAAGATGATTGGTGCTACACTTGTTTCTGCTCAGTACATGAGGTAAGAGCTAAGATGGCTCCACCTTAAAATAGATCACTTGGAAGTCAGATTTGGAACAGCTGTCTGTCTGCAATGAAAGGATTGTGCTATGACAACATGTACAAAAACATCCTTCTGGAGCGCTGGAAACAAATCTTGAATCAAAGTCAAGTGAATTATGGAAAGGCAAAAATAAGCAGAGTAATAAAATATTGTCACAGATACTCTTGTGTAGGTGGATTGATTTGTACTCAAAAGTATGAGAGCAAACATCTTCATGTTTACAATTAGGCAATGAAAGGAAAGCCCTGTGTATATGACAAGACATTCAGTAGGCATAGCTCTGTGTGTGAGTATTGGAGAGAAAGGAATAACTGAATGTTTGCATGCATATACTGTACTGTGCTGTATGTTTTTGATTGTCAGCCTTATCCCATTCTCATTTAGAAACATTAATAGTTCCTCTAGATATGAACAGGTGATGGGTCAGATAATGAGTAATTTGGTAGAGGGTAGTAGACTGAGGGTGGAACCGGGCAGGTTTCGGGCAAAATGTAACAGAAATTGGAGTTTTCAGTTTCAGTACTGGCTTTGAAGATTTTAATTCTGGTTTTTGGGAAGGACAGTGTTAGTGGACAGATCTATCCAGTACTGGCTGATTGGCAAATGTAGTTCAGGTTTAATATTGTGAGAGTGAGTTCTGGCTCATACAGGGTTTCCCTGTTGCAGATCTTAACCACTGCCGTTTGTGTGGTTTGCCCAGTGTGTACACACACCCCTTATACGGGATTCTGCAAATGGATGGCCTTTCATGAGCTGTTTGATCTATTGCAGTATAATTCAGGGCTTTGGGGACACGCAAGGTTTGAAAGGAAAAATCCTCTGTCAAGAAATTTAAAAATTCTATTTAATGTTCAGGAACCTCACGTAGATTAACTTTCTCTTCAGCTTAGTGTGCAAGCTGAATACAAGGACTACTATTCTGGCAGCCACCAACCCAAAGGGCCAGTACGACCCCAATGAATCCGTCTCTGTGAACATAGCCCTCGGAAGCCCTCTTCTGAGCAGGTTCGATCTTGTCTTGGTATTGTTGGATACAAAAAATGAGGAGTGGGATCGCATAATCTCTTCATTCATATTGGAAAACAAAGGTAAACTGGCTTCCCATTAACTTCACAGAATGTACAGCAGCTAAAGCATTTCCTGATCTGTGCCGAGGCATAGCAAGCTATGCAAACTGGAACGTAATTAGAAGTTAGTTATGGATAAAGTCACATAAAAATACCTGACTGTTTTTCAGATACTGCTTTGCTGTTTTGTTACCATTTTACAATGATTTGCATGGATCTGTCCTGCATGATTCTGGTTATACACAGTATTTTTCCCATTATATATAAAAATAGATAAATATTTCAGTGAATATTCAGTAAATGCTGTGTTGCTATTTGTCTCTAGGAATTGACTTGGAAAAGGTAGGGGCTGGGCTTACCTAGGACCCTGCTGCAGGCAGTAAGATGACCCCTAGTCTAATGGCGGCTGCCTTGACCGTCCCCTCTCATGTCATGGTGGCTCCACATGATGGCTAGGGATGGTGCTGGGAGGATGCAAGAAGGCGGAGGCAGGTTGGGGAAGGAGTGGGAGGGTGGGGATCTTTTTTTTTTTTTTTGCTTTCTATTTACAGGGAGGAGGGCAATAACAGTTATATACAAATTTATTCCTACCATGAAAACTACTGTCACAAGTCCTCTCCTTGGTTTTCCCCTCCCTTTGGAGTCAACATCCACAATATTACAATTTTTTAAAAATACTAAAGAATCCTCACAGCATAACAAATTGTTCTTTAATAATGGCAGGTAAAGTTTCTGAACTTGACTTTTGACAGTGCAGATCAGTCAGTAGAGGTGGATCCATCTGCACAACCTCACATACCAATCTAATCTAAAATATAACGAAGGTTCTTTTGACATTAACTTAAAATTCATTAGTACTACTAGGCCTTTTGTAATTACCTCTGTATCTGTGAACTTGGTTGCTTTTGAAAACTCTCATTTGGCAGCCTGCCCAAGCGTATCTGAAAAACTCTGGTCTATGGAGAAGATGAAGACGTACTTCTGCCTTATCAAGAACCTGCATCCAGTGGTGACAGATGAAAGCAACCTGATCCTCGTCCGCTATTATCAGAGGCAGAGGCAAAATGATTGTAGAAATGCTGCAAGAACCACCGTCCGCTTGTTAGAGAGTTTGATACGGTTAGCTGAAGGTGAAGACTTGATTATCTTCTTCTTCTTCTTCTTTTTTTTCCCCTTCCTCTTCCAGTGGGCGTATTGCACACTGAAACAAAAGTCGAAATGAAAAGAGATAAAGTGAGCAGGAGAGAAGCTCTTCTTAGAATGAGGCAAGATTTGATTCAGGAATACGAAAGCAAAGGACTTAAATCAGGGGTGAACACCCTCAGGAGTTCAGGGCGCTTCACACACTTTTTTTTCCAGACCTTAGAGGGCTGCACCTGTGACCCTCACAGCACTAAATGTTTTCCTCTCAAAAATGACGCAATGTTTATTACTAAAAAAGCCACCTGTGTCCTTCAGTGGCCAAAAGTAGTTTCATTTTTAAAAAAACATAATTGAGGTGAGGTGCTGGAGGCCTCTGAGAACATGGCAGAGCTACTTTCACACCCTCTAGAGAGGCCTGCCACACTCCACTTCATGCTGCTTAGGAGGCAGGTCACTAGATGTCCCAAGGAGATGATGACACATCTTGTGTTGTTATATTATTGTGGTTTGACATGATGGGAACCTACACATCAAGCCACCCTAATGAGGAAAATGGGTTTCATGTGCCATTTGGGCATTATATTGAAAAACAAAATGGTGGTATTTCATTCTTTCATTGGAATCTGCCAGGGTTCCCACCCACCCAACCCCCACCACCAAAAAGCTTCCACAATTTTGTATTAGTTTTCTGCTGCAGTATTATTTTTGTGCATTCCCACACACTGAAAAATACAGTACAGCCAATTTAAAAGAATTGGGGAGGGAAAGAGCTGTTCTTAATATAATTACACCTAAAGTTTTACTCACCAAATATTTTGCTCCAGACAATTGTTTGTTTATCTCATATAGTAACATCTGTTGTTTTGCCTTTAACTGTCTTTCAGCACATGCTCGGTTGATGTTTAGGGAGACTGTAACCACTGAAGATGCTGTAACTGTGGTTTCGGTGATGGAATCCTCTATGCAAGTAAGTTTTCTCTTAGAGATTGGGCAAAATGCAGCTACTAGGCCTGCCAGTATAATGCAATGAGTATATATTTTGGTTATTAAGTGCCAGAAGTTAAGACACCAGGACATAATTTTGTTGTTGTGTATAGAGTCACATGGCTTGAATGCACAAAAGCAAGTGCCTACCTTGCCTTCTTATCTTTGAGCAGTTTGCCACAGGCTTGCCAACACTGCCCTAGTCCCTTTAATGGTTATGTGATGTCAGCAATTTAACTGAATTTGTAGAAGCAACAACACCTGTGGCTCACCAAGCTTATAAATGATAGCCAGTAGGCCATGTTGTAGGAGGTTATACAGGAGGTGTCTCCCAAACTCATGCCAAGTAAATGGGGGTTGGGGGTGATTGTGAAAGAGTGATTGCAGCTGAGATTGTTCTAGAAAGGACTTGTTTTGGGTTTTCTCTCAATCTGTGGAAAGTGGCGCTTCTGACACTATATGTGGCTGGGTTTACACTATAGATATAACACTTCCAAGTCCTTTATCTATGTCAGGTAATGGGCGGTGTCCCTCCGTCTGGCGATTTCCTCATTCCTTCTTCAACTTTCACCCCTGTCTTTCCAAGTACTAACTATGATTTTAGATAATAGGCACAAACTGCCAATTATGCATGGCCAAATAGAGGTGTTCATCACTTCATAGCCCTTTCTACTTTGGCAGGCATTCATTCAGAGGCGGCAGCCTGGCTTTCTTGCCCCACCTCCTTTAGATACTGCCACTGAGTGGGCACCTGCTGGAGGAAGTGGAGCCATGAAGGGTCATACACCAGTTTGGCCACTAAACCAACTGGCACAAACCGCTGTACTGGCAGTTCATGGCCATTTCTACCTTGACTATCATAACATTTATTTGTTTGTTTCGTTTTTCTACCACCCATCAGGTTGAAGGCCACTCTGAGCAGTTTAGAACACGTAAAACCAAACAGGAGTAAAATATAGTGATCAAAGCCAAGAATAAAAATGAAGCATAAACCAATGCTATCATAAAACAAACAGAACATCTAAAACATTCGAAATGGCAGTCTTAATGAAGTAGGTTAGGTGGGCTCAGCTGAGTTCATGGGTATAAACTTTTGTAATGCTTGCGTAAATAACCAAGTTACTAGGGATTTTTCTGAAGATCTAAACTAGGCTGAATGCAGAGCATGGCTTGCTTTAAAGTAGAGTTGGAAGTGCACTCTTCATTTTATGTTATTCACATTGAAAAGGATGTGCGCATGATATTATGCATTAGAATTAAAAATGGTATCCATGTCAGTAGGACAGATTCCTGCCTTACTCTCAGCAGCTGATTTCTCCACGGTCTCCTCCAGGATATGTAGCTAGGAAATGAAAATGAGCAGTGGGTGTCCTTTGTATGCCTCTCATACAAAACTCCTCTTGAACAGTGGCAGTGTGCTGTCAGCGTCCCAACACATTACACATTTCCTTGTGTTTAATAAGGCACGTGTATCAGATGACACATGTCGTGGGTGCTTAGCCAAGAGTCATGATGCGCAGTGGCATAAGTTCATGAACTCGGGTGGAAAAATCATCACTCACCTGGAGACTGGACACCTTGGAAATAGAGAAACAGCAGTAAAATAAGAACCAAAGATTGGAATATTCAGAAAAATTTTATTAATTAGATGGAGGAGAACATTTCATGTGAAAAAGCATTGAACAGGATCAGGAACTGATGAGTCAAATGGATGAGATCGAATTGGGAGAGGAAGAGAGAGGGAGGGAGGAGGAAAAATATTTCTGCTTGTCCTGTTGAGTTACATGGCATACCTTTAACTTGAAAAAGAGATGGAGAAGTGAAAGGGTTAGGTTACAAAGAAGGGCAAAATTGAGTTGAAGAGGGACAAAAGGGGGTTCTTTGTTAGAGATAAGCTGTGATTTGAAGCTTCTTCTGGAAGACTGGTGCAAGGGATTAACCTGTAGTTCTTCATCAGTGGTGGACTGCTCAAGTGTAAATATTAGCATCCAGAGTACTGTATATTAAGGACCGAGAGGGTGGGTGGAGAATCAGAGGCTGATGGAGTCTCAAGCCCTGTCTCTCCAAGTACAGCATTGTAGAAACAGAGTTTCAGGAGCACTAGAGTAGGCAAAGAGAACAAGAGACAGGGAAGAAGGTAGCCATAGGTGGGAGGCAGAGCAAAATAGATCTGAGATAACACCTACAATTCTTTTTTGAAACCTTTGAGTTACTTGAGAGGTTTCCCCCAAAGAATAGAGAAGAAGCTACAAGGAGGTTCAATAGAAGTGCCATAGATAACATTTTGTGTTCTAGAGGTTGTCTCTACAAGCACTGAGTGTGCAGAGATTCTGTATGGATTGCTGGGTTGGAGACCATTAATTCAACTTAATGCTAATGAGTATTGATGGTTTTTCTGGCAGGGGCAGTGATGTCTGGTGGGAAGCTTTCCTTCTTTCAAATTCTGGGAAAGATAATTGGGGTGAGCTTTGGATGACGGGCTATTTAGGGACAAAGAAGGAGGAAGGCCTTTCTGTAGTCATAAATGATGGGCCTGATGCCTATCTGTTTGGTATATCCAAGGAGAACAGCCTGTGTGTATCTCTCTTGTCTCGGTGACTTGGTCCTTTATGAAGTCAATAAAGTGGGACAGAGGTCCTCAAAAACACAGTACATTTATTTTATTTAATATGTATTAAACTTATTAAAATATTTATCTCCTGCATTTAAATATGTAAAGGCTCAAATCCTATTGCTTCACACATTAATTTGTACTCGGCAGTGCCCATTGAATCTCTGGAGATCTGGTGAGTCAAGTCCTCTGTGCTCTGTTGCTTCAAATGAGCCTACTCTCTTGGCACCTTACTATGCTAAAGCAAGACTAATTAAAGCAAGACTTTAATTAGCCACAGCTTGGTGCTGCCAGTGATGTCATTCCTGCTGAGCTAGTGATGGAGCAGAGAGCAACAGAAAGGGGGGTGGAAGCAATGGATCTCTTTTATAAGATCAAAGGAATCAAAAATAGATTTAAATCAGGATTAAAGATGCTGAAAAATCAATAGTGGATTTTGTCGTCAGACTAGAATTGTGAGGATGGGTTGCCCAGATCTGGCTGTGAGGGTTCACTCTTTGCCCAGGCATCCCGCCCTTCCAGCTTCAAAGAAGGCATATCTTGAAACAAATAAACAGAACTTTTATTTGGCTCTTCTACTATAACAGAGGTTCTTTTCCTTACAACCGTTTCAACATCTTTAACCGGTAACAAATGGGTTGTTCTTAAAGTCATAGTTGGGAGTTCTTATAGAGAAATCAAGTCCTCCCCTTCCACCTGGGGAGAATTGGCTCCACCACTGGTCCCCTTCTCCTTCTTGGAGAGACATGTTTCCCCCACCTGTACCCCAACCTCGGAGGTGGTTTTGGGTCCAGGGCGTCTCTGCTGGCGGGAACGAAAGGGATAGTCTTCTCTCTGGGTCAAGTCCATTGAGACATTCAGTTTCCCGGCCGCCACCTCTGCTCGAATCTTGGCCAGCCATTGCTCCAAAGCCAACTGCTGTCTTATCTCCTTCCTCTTCCGATTGTACTCTCGAGCCTCCCTCTCTCCCCAATAAGAACAACCTTGCTTGTGAACTCGGCGTTTGTAACTTTCGGCCTCCTTTTTAGGCATCATCATTCTTTCCCACTTTCCAGTCCATGGATCCTCCATCCATACCCACTCCCAATCTGGGGGAAGATCACATGGTTTCCCCTTTTTACAGTCTCCAAACCCCACCTCCACCACCTCTGATTGGTGGGGCCTTCCCGCCGTATCCTCAACCCGTTTCTCTACCCTAACAGGGTTTTTCCCCTCTCCCTCTCTCTTCTCCTCCTCTAAAATCTTTACAGAGTCATTAAACCTTTTCCACAACATCTCTCTCTCCCCAGCCTCCAAGGTAGATGTAGTTCTGGTTTTCTCCCTTCTCTTCTGCTTTTCCAGCCATTCATCCCTCTCCGCTTCATGGGGTGCAGGGGTCACTCTCCCTCCTTCGGAGAAATTCCCCTCACACTGGCTTTGAAGTGATTCAGTTTTTTTCTGATTAAGGAAGATTTTTTTTCCTCCCATCTCTTCCACTTCACTTCATGTCTACTCCATTCTACGTTGTCCAGCAGGAACAATCAGTCCTCCAAAAGACTTCTGGGAGCTCAAGGAGATGGGAAATACATGTAGTCCCTACTTGAGATTCCTTGCCTAAACTTCCATTAGGATCCAAGCCCAGATGCCAAAATTCCTGTTTGGAATTTCTTCATATATTAGTGATTATTTTGTGCAATAGTTTCTTGTAGTTTTTCTAGCACTTAATAAATCTGTTTAACTACGTATGCCTTTTGGATATTGTATGCCTCCTATAAGCTAGCTGGATAACTCAGTGAGCTAGATACCTGGCTGTGGAACCAGAGCTGGGGAGTTTAGTTCCCCCATTGCACTTTCCAGAAGAGTCAGCATATGTTTCTTTTGGCAAGCCACACACTCCCAGAAGGAAAGAATAGTAAACCACTTCTAAGTACTCTCTATCTGAAAAGAGTCACTATAAGTCAGAATTGACTTGATGGCACAAAACAGCAAGGAACTAAGCTAAGCAAATGATCTCTCAAAAGGTGAGGCCCGTGGTGCAGTGGTTAAATGCCTGTGCTGCAGGAAAAACTGTGCTCACGACCTGGGGTTCAATCCCAGGTAGCCGGCTCATGGTTGACTCAGCCTTCCATCCTTCTGAGGTCTGTAAAATGAGCACCCAGCTTGCTTGGGAGGGTGGGGGATTTGTAGCCTGCATAATTAAACTGTAAACCGCCCAGAGACTACTTGAAGTGGTATGGGGCGGTATATAAGCAGAACACTTTGCTTTGCTTTTGCTTTGCTTTGATGCAGGTAAATAATTTTTCAGTGCTACAAAAATCTGTTAAATCTTTACTATGCTTAAGTTAGCTGATGAAGTTTAAGCAAAAACATCTCATTCAAACGACATTACACTGTTTTTTTCCTTTCCTTCTTGTAGGGAGGTGCACTTCTTGGGGGCATCAATGCACTGCATACCTCCTTTCCTGAAAATCCAGTGGAACAATACCGAATGCAGTGTAAGCTGATCCTGGAGAAGCTGGAACTGCAAGACCTTCTACGTGAAGAATTGGAAAGAATTGACAGGTTTGGATACATTGATATGCAAGGGGAAACAAAATGTTGAAATTAGGATAGATTCAGATAACTCACGTGTTTGTTGTGACAAACACTGCCATATGAGGGACCCTAATAATCATGCTATTCTGGGGAATAGTCTGAAGGCATTATGATGCTGAATTAGTTTTTGCTTGCTAAATTCAACATGACTAAAACAAAAAGAAGAAGAAAGAAAGAAAAGAAAAGAAAAGAAAAGAAAAGAAAAGAAAAGTGCTCTACCCCGTAAAACATTATCTGGATGGTTTACAATTCAGGCTACACATTGCATCCACCCCACTCCACCCCAGTGAGCTGGGTAGTCATTTTACCAACTTTGGCAGGATAGAAGGCTGAGTCAACCATGTGCTGGCTATCTGGGACTGAACCCCAGGTCGTGAGCAGTTATAGCTGCAGTACAGCTGTTTAGCCACTGTGCCACAAGGTGCTTCTTCAGTCAGTACTAAGCCCAGACTGAAGATACTTAGGCTTATGTCTGACTAAATATACATAGGATTGTTCTGCAAAAGAAAGTTTAAGTATGAAAGTTTGAGGAGCTTCGTGGCACAGTGGTTAAATACCTGTACTGCAGCTAAAACTGTTCAACACCAGGTAGCAGGCTCATGGTTGACTCAGACTTCCATCCTTCTGAGTTCGGTAAAATGAGTACCCAGCTTGCTGGGTGGAGGGCAATGTGTAGCTTGCATAATTAAATTGTAAACTGCCCAGAGAGTGCTTGAAGCACTATGGGGCGGTATATAAGCAGAACACTTTGTTTTGCTTTGCTTTATACTTGCATATGAAATCGTACATTTCCTTGCTATAGTTGTCTCTGCTGCACCTTTTGAAAGGCAGGTGACTGTGCATTACAAAGGGCCTTATGAACTGTAAACGGCTTTTGTAAAAGTATATCCTTGTTTTTATTTTTCAGATTGCAGAATGAACATTCATGTCAGCTTTTACAGCCCAAAGAACCATCTTTAAACAATTGCTCACTTGACAGATCTGAGCAAGTGCCTCATCCTCAGCATTCAGATAAAAAAGAGAATAATATTCAGTTGCCACTTTCCAAAATAAACCCTGATACCTGTCCAGGATCCTCAAGCAACCAGACACCTGATGATAACAAAGTAACAGAACAGTGGAGCCAACAGACTGAGAGCAGCAATGACAGCAGCTTGAACTGGTTTGACAATTTAGCAGGTGGCAGTGTTGAAGCTGAGAAGAGTACTTGCCAGTCTCCTGTTCCAATAACATCTCCGAATAATCCAGCTTTGGAAGCACCAAGGAACAAAGCTTGTTCTAAAGAGAGAAGTGATGCAGGATACGCAAAACAAACTGAGATCGCAGAGTCACCAACAACAACAGACCCAGGAAATCCTTGCAGGCAGGCCATTTTTCATCTTGAAGGGACAGTCAAGAATGCCATGTTGCCTTCAGGCAACTGGAAGCAGAACTCAAATGCAGCCTGCCCTTCCTCACCTGGTAGAGTGATTACCCAGAAAGCCTCTAAGAAATGGCAGAGGGTGAATGTTGAAAAAGTCCGTGGGTTTTATGCAAGTACACCAGATCCTAAAGCTGAGCTGTCCACAGCTTCTTTATCTTCCCATCCAGTAGCTGCCCCTCAGTCTCCGATGATGGACTTGTGTGCTTCCTTGTCAGATAATACATCTTCAAGGCATCAGGAACCGATAAGTTCAACCCGGAAGCGAAGCAGGGATCAATCAGAGAGAAGACACCAGTCCAGCGAACCCGAGGTCATCGAGAATGTGGGGTTTGCACCTCCTAAACTAGCTAAGTTTTCCTTTCAGCAGAAGCCAAGACTTATTCATGCCCCCCAAAGTGAGGATCATGCCAAGTTGCCGTGGACTGCTTCCAGCCTACCTACCTCCAGAAATGTATCAACAGGAAGAAAAGAAGGGGAAGAATGTTCTGAGAATCACCAGCAAGATCGGGATGCTGAAGCCAAAGAGATGAGAACAGGAGGTCCACTCTGTGATAATAAAAGAGAGGAGGAGGAGTTGAATAAAGCTGTTGCAGCTTCAAAAAAGACAGCCGTGGAAGAAGAAACATTGAGTGGTCTGAAGACTAAAAAACTGTGCTCCAGTACGTTAGCAAAATTAGCCCGATTTGCATTCGTGCCACCCACTGAATCAAAAGGAGAACCTCTTGCTCCCTTGAATGTCACCAGCCGTAATGAGGACCAGGAGAGGCTGAAGACCCCAAATGATACTGCAGGCCAATCAAGGAAATGCTTCAAACTGGGAAAAGCTGAAATGGTTACAGGCAAATCCTTGTTCTCAATAACTGATTTTGATGACGCTTTGTTAGATTTCGACTGGAATGAAGAGATCAAGAAAAACCCTACACTTTAGAGGGCAAATTCTGCTACCTCTACAGGAAGATACTATGATTGTTTTGTAAGTGATTTTTTTTACTTTCGGCAAAATGCAAAACAAGAATGAAGTGCAGTTTCATGTTGCTGAAAATAATAAGCAACCAAATCTTTGCAGGTGTTGCCTTTACTGGTGAAATTATTATACTTCTAAATCTCAACTATTTAGAATGTGGATTTGGGTTGTTGTTTTTAAGTACATGCAGACTTTTATCTTCAGTCAGAATAAATCTACAGAAGTGATCAGGATGACTATAGAGGATTGCTTTGAGGAATCCAACACGTCAGATGCTTTTATAGCTGGCTGTTTTCAAAATATCTAATTCTGTTTAACAGCTCAGTTGACCATGCTGTATTTTGATAAAACTGAAGATAGAACAATTTCCAATAATGATGCAAAGAACTCCCTTATTTCTGCCCTCCAGTCTAATTTGTCCCTCTTTCAAGTAAAATCAAAACCAACAAATTAAGAGCTTTCGGGGTTTTCTTTCTTCTATGTTTCATTCCATGTTTGTTTCTTATCTTTATCAGAGACTGGTCTCATCAAATAAGGGTTTAAGGTCTATGGCTTGCCCATTATCGTCACACTTTGTTAATTTGGTAATATTGTGTAACATAGTGGAACTGGAAAAGGTGCAGAAGAGGGCAACTAAAATGATTACTGGGCTGGGGCACCTCCCTTATGAAGAAAGGCTAAAACATTTGGGCCTCTTTAGTCTGGAAAAAAAGGCGCTTGAGGGGGGATATGATTGAGACATACAAAATAATGCAGGGTATGAGTAAAGTGGATAGAGGGAAGCTCTTCTCCCTCTCCCAACATACCAGAACTAGGGGACATACACTCAAATTGAGGGCTGGGAGAGTAAAAACTGACAAAAGAAAATATTTTTTCACCCAGCGCGTTGTAAGTCTATCTATGGAATTCCCTGCCACACAATGTGGTGATGGCATCTGACCTGGATGCCTTCAAAAGGGGATTGGACAGATTCCTGGAGGAAAAGTCCATCACAGGTTACAAACCATGATGGAGATGTGTAGTCTCCAGGCTTTAAACCAGGGTACTTCAAGGGCCAGATGCAGGGGAGTGGTATCAGGAGACAGATATCTAGTCTCATGCGCTCCCGAACACATCTGGTGGGACCGCTGTGAGATACAGGAAGCTGGACTAGATGGGCCTTTGGCCTGATCCAGCATGGCTCTTCTTATGTTCTTATGTTCTTATGTTCTTGTGTCATGTGCAGCTTTGCAGCTGTCCCCGCAAAGAAAGTGAAAACAACCCAAGCCATGTCTTCAGTTCACAGCATTTTACTGGAGAATGTCATTTCTTTCTTGGAGTAGAGGAAGCTTATTATTGTTTCACTTGAATATTGTATAATTAATGGGACAAATAATAGTTTTTTCCATAAGGTGCATGCATTATTTGTCCAGTCAAAGGAGATTGGGATGGCTAAGCCAATGTAAGCATTAAAATGATTAAGGGGTTTAGTGCAGGTATCAGACTTTCAGTGAAAGGTGTGGTCTCCATTGCTCTGCTCCAGCAGAAGACCAAGTTGAATGCTGTTTCTTGGCTCCATTTTTTAAATTACCAACAATGTCTCAAATATGTGCAGGTAGGCACATGGAATGCTAATAAATGGTGTACACGTATCCTGAAGAGAAAAAGGAAGTGCTTTTCAATGAAGCAGGAAACACGCAAGCACTTAATGTTTGAGCAACTTTCATGCAGGCAGTTCCAGTAGGACTGCATATCCAGGCACACACAGGAATTCATGTGTATGCCGTTAGTGAGCTAGGCTTGCATTCTGTTGTGTGAGGGCAGCAAAACTAAGGACCCATTCGGAGCTGAAACCCAGCCATGCACCATGCGCTGCCACCGACTTGACTGTATCGCCGCTTTGTGACTGACAATAGCATTGTTCCACATCAGGAGCATGTGCAAAGGGGCCGTTATCATGCAAGGAGGTGGCAACAGTCAGGATGGTTGCAAGTTGCACCTAAGTTGTCCTCATGTCAATGTATATCTATGCTGATCCAAAGCATAAGTGCATCCCAGCACCCAAAACAGAAGTGGAGGCTGCCAGTAAAGATAAGAAAAGATCTTGCTGAACTGTTAGACACTCTCCTTTTCTAAAGTTAGTAGTTCTTCCCTGGTTTAGAATGTTGTTCAAACTGCTGATCTTGGAAACGGTACATGCCATTGCCTCCTTGCATTTCACTCATGTGACATGCTGTGTGGATCCTTCAGGAAAGATAACGTATCCAAAGCTTTGGTCATTTAATCGGAGGGATCTCCTTGACCATGCCTTTGTTCATCTGGAAAATCTGTAGCAGATGTTATTTTAGGCCCATAGTAGAGTCTTTTCCTCCATCAAATGAAAGATTGTCCAGCAAGCTCACTTTCTGTATCAGTTAAAGAGCCAGCTTCAGTGTTTGTTTGTTTTTATTGGTAACAAGTAGCTCTACAGTTCAATTCAATGAACATTTATGTGTCCTTGTGTTGCTGATTAGGCACAGCTACACTCTGAGCACACAACACCCACCCACATTTACTTTTTCTCACTGGCTTCATATTACACCCTTCTCCTAGACAGAACCCGTGGTACCTCATGGTAATATTAAATAAATGGGTACAAATGAAACAAAAACAGCATCAAATGTTAAAACAGTTAATTAAAACCAAAAATCAGTGTAAAGACAACCCCTTAAGAGAGAGATCATGGAGTGAATGGCATTCCACTTGAAGGTCCAAGCATGTTCCTTGAGAATTATTGTACATATATTTCAGCCTTTTCACACGACCCCTAAAATCCACGGCAAATGGCTCCCAGATCCGGAGCTTAAAATTGTTTCCCCACCAGCTCTGGAGTTTACAAAAAATTAAGTGCGACCACGGCCACCTAAGCGCGTCCCAGCGCACTTTTCAAGTACCTGGTCTCCGGAGCTGAAAAATTTCTGTTGCGGATGTAAAGTAGTGAGTGCCGGGCTCTCCTCGCCTTGTGTTTGTTTATTTTTTTCCTGCCGCCCCTTTAAAAGACAGGAATCATAATGATGACGGGGCTCAGGGCGGCTTCCACCGGCAGACGGAGGTGAGCCTGCGTTTTTTCTCCCTTTTTTTCTCCCTCCCCTCATGCAGACAGGAGCAAGGAAGTGCGGAGGGGGTGGGAAACACAGGAAGAGCGACAAGCCCCCAAGATCTCTGGTCCGAATTGAAGTGGCCAGCGGATCTTAGGGGTCGTGTAAAAGCGCCCAAAGAGCTCCCTTTAAAATTATTCAGAAGATTTAGGTGAGAACAAAATGTAGCTATCTGTGGTTTGGGGAGGGAAGACTAGGAGATCAAGGCATATTAACACCAATGCCAGATGCATGGATTACCATTATGTTTCCAGGTTCATTTTAAAGTCCTAATCACCTTTAACACGCTAGAAGAATTGAGACCAAGTTATTGAAGGGCCACATGCTCCTGTATGAATCTCCGGCAGCCCCAGGTTCTGCCATTAATGCCTGACTCATGTGGTCATTGGTGTTTTTTTTATAATATCAACAGGTACAAGCATTAAGACCTTTCCTATGGTAGCCCCTTCCTTATGGAAAGCCCACTGATGGGATGCAGAGAAGGGAAGTACAATATTGCTAAGGTTTTAATCAAGAATGTCCATCTTATAAGTCGGGCAGCATCCAGAGAATTTTTTACCCCCTTGAAGAGATCACACCTACAATATGAGACCCAAGTGGACCCCCCCCACACACACCCTGCCACAACATGCCCTTATGGTTTCTGTAAATTATGCAAAACACACTTCACCACTTCACATATACCTGTCTCTAGGCAAAGCTAATTATCCTCTCCCAAGTTAATTACAGACACACTGATTTTGTGACTGATCCCAAGATCGTAATCCATCCAAAATTATTCCCTGTGGGAGTCATATTCTCTAATACCGTGCATTTTACAGAAATGCACAAAAATCAGGAGTTATCAAGATGAACCACACCCTGAAAACACCTGTTCTCCTCTAACTAAAGATCAAAATAGTTTTTGACTTGCTGCATGAAGATGAATCAAGTTGGAATTTACCTCACTTACTGGGATACTGCATATGATTAGCTCCCTCTCTGCCTGACCTAAATATTCTAATTAACTTGAATTGAATGGATGCGCAAAGTATCTTAAAACATTTTATTTTCTATTTTACTTACATTTATACTTTCAGTTATATTACTGTATGTTGCATCTTATTTTAAAGTTTTACTTTGGGAACAAACATTCAAACACTTTTGTCTTAATAACGTTCCAACAATATTCCAAAGATTTAAAATGTATTCCTGCCTCCCCATAATTTTCAAGAATGATTATTATGGATTTTGTGACATTGTGTTTGAGAGATCTTATGAATGATAGCATTTGTCCTTGCTTCCTTTGTTTAGGCTGTCTGAAATATCTTGTGGTGTTTTTTTTTTTTAAATTCAGTGTCATTGATTCATCTCTTGTTGCTTTAGAAGTGAATTAAGATGTCACAGAAGCACTGATCTGACCCTTGAAGGACTCTGCCAGCACCGCACGGTTTATTCATATTACTCAGTGTCTGTGAGCAGAGAAGATGAGATCATGTTGAAAAGTCTATCTAGGATTCTTACTGAATTAATAAAACATTAATTGGGTCTGCCAACTATATCTCCAGAGATGCACTTATTGATGGAAACTGGGTATTATATGCTCAGTATTTGTTGCAATAAAATCATTAATCCTGTTAATAATAAATGTGCTTTCTGTTAAGCCAGAAAATTTGGTGGTGGGGGTGGGGGACAGAATACCCTTTCAAAGGACATGGCCCTTCCTTAACAGAAGTTTCTGTTAAGAACACCTTGTATGCATCTTTTCATGGCAGTAATTCCATCCCATAGAATGCAATGGCACTACCTGGTTTTTGTTATATGCCTCTGTACATTTTTAAAATTTTCTCCCAAAACAAGTACCAAAATATAAAAACAACAGTGTTCCTCTCCACCAATGGGACCCCTTAAACCTGTGGTTCTCAACCTTCCTAATGCTGTGACCCTTTAATACAGCTCCTCATGATGTGGTGACCCCTTGCTCTGCTTGGAAGAGGCCACAAGCACCCTTTGGCAGGCCACTGTCGCAAGTGCCATAGAGAACTTCCCTCTACAGGCACCCTCAGCCAATCACGGCCTCCGGTGCCATTGACTGACATCCCCTCCAACCTATCAAGTTGTAACTCACTCTTTCCCCCCTTCCTCCCCCTCCTCCTCCAGACCCAAGCTGTTTGTGCCTTTTTCTTCACTGGCTCATGGCGACCCCTAATTTTAATCATTATTATCCTCCCCTCTAGAACTGAATTGATTGTTGCACTGGAGCTTTACCTTTATTTCTTTCAAGCACATATTCAATAAATCTATCATAAAACATCTTTTTTTAACTCTTCTTTGCTAATCTATAAATTACAGGTCATTTTATCATTTTTAAGGCAATATTCCCTACTTCAATGTACCATTCATCCATGCATAATTCATGATTAGCTTTCCAATTCCTAGCTATTATTAATATAGCCGCTGTCAATAAATTAGTAATCAACTCTCTAATCTGTACATTTTTAACTGCAGAACCTGGTTATTTCATTTGCACCTCTATATCTAAGGCTGTGGATATTCAGTGCCTAATCCGACATTTCACCAGCAATTCCCATGGTGCTGTCTTCCCTTCATCTCCTACTTGCAGCTGCCCATGCTATGGGCAAAGTGACTTTGAGCAGTTTTCTACACCTGTACACCACATTTTTCAAGTGACAGGGGTGGAATTCTAGCAGGGATAGAGGCTCTGTTGTTTTGGAGGCAGAGTTTCAACATTGGATGCTGCCTTACATGGACATTGGCTCCACCGAACAAAGTAGGTTTACATCTGAGACTTACATATGGTTTGGCTGCACAACTTTTGTCAGATACATTTTGCTTGGTGCAAAGGATTTAAACATTAAGGAAATTTATCTTCTTTCTTCAAATTTAAAAGGCATAATACTTTGGGCAAGGGGGGAAGGCTTTAGGTTCTTGCAACAGTAGTCTTCGGTAGCAGTTTTTCTGGGTGTCTGTGATGCTTATTAGAAGACCTGATAATTAAAATAGCTGATAAATACCTTAGTGTTTACCCACTTCAATAAACAAGAAGCACTGTGTTTAGATTGATTTTGCTTATGACTGGCACATTTTGAGCATGCCCTCCCTACACTACACAGTTACAGCATTCGGTCCAGGTTATACCCTCTCCATCTGCTGCTATTAAAGAATGCTGATAATTTTGCTGTCGTGAATGAGTGATAATTGGTAAGATTATGCCCATTCTGCTACTGCTTCACCACTTTCATTGTCTTCATAGCCCCACAAGTTACTGTAGCTGTTAAAGTCACCTATTATAAGCCTTACTGGTTTATTACAAAAATTTGATGGTTCCGCAAAGGAAAGTTTTTAAGTGGTGGTTTCTAGGCAGGTGCCACTTACAGTCACTGAGTGCAGTTATTATATATTACTATATCCCGGTCTGGCAAAAGCCTCTCATTGGTGGCAATGAGAAGGAAGTTCTTATTCCTATGGGTCATGGAGTCATATAATCAGAGTTGGAAGAGACCTCAAGGGTCATCCAGTGCAACCCCCTGCCATGCAGGAACCCCCATGTTTTTGCCTGGTTCCCCTTCCCCAAAAGATCACTCTGTCAATGACTGACAGGTCAGAACCGGTGGAAGGATGGGGCGGGGACACTCGGCATTGGGCCCAGAATCTCAAACTATTGTGTTTTACTAGTGAAAAGAGGAGAAAGGCAACGGGTCTAGTAACTAATTGGCTTTCAAACATGCCAGAGAGGATTCCTAATCTCTTGGCTGTATTTTCCATAGGAAACCTTGTACTTCTCTTCCTTGAGATTTAAATCAGGCTGTAAAGGTCTTTAATTGGATAAAATGAACTGGGCCAGAGTTTAAAAGGTTAAGCTACTTTCAGTGACTGCCTAACTCTGCAGACCACCTTCTGAAGCTGCTGGCACCACTTCATTTGCATCATTTTGACTCCATCATTGGAACCATCCATACTCAGACTGTTCTGTTATTTTCTATTAACAGGTCATATATTACTAGGTGCATGTTTTAACTCCTAGCATACATATTTATCAACTTAGAGCAGTGAAAGGCAGGTGAACTGCCACCCATTATGAAATGATTGGGCCTTCTGCACCACCCTCCTCCCCCTTTACTGGCAATGAGCCACATTGAGGAGAGGTGTGAATGTGTGTACGTGAGCCGTGACATGTCTTTGGAAGGACTGGGACAATTATAACACCTCCCTCCCTTCAATTCGGATGCAGCCTACAACATCCAAGCTCCAAGCTTCAACTAAGAAACTGCCTGGCTCCCCCTGTCCCATCTTGCCAAGGACTTAAGAAATAACTCCTAGCAAATCCATCTTTTGCCGTGTTATAACCTATTGGTTCTACTCTGAGGAAGAGGGTTTCGCCCTCGAAATGTTAGCAACATTTTTGTTATTTTTCTAGTAGCCTAAAGGTATCACCTGTTCCACTTTTGTATTCCATTTTGAATTTTGCTTCCAGCGTGCTTGGATGTCACTTAGTGCTTGCAACTTTTTGCACTGATGAAATGGTCGTCGGACGCCAAATGCTGCAGAAGTGAGTTTTCAAAGCAGCACTCTGAGCAGGCTGGCCTTCAGTGGGCTACATCCCTTGCATGTAATTGGTGAGGCAGGATGGGGCTAGGAAACAGCAGCATTGTTTTCAGTGTGCTTTCTGGCCACCAGAGGGTGTTCTAACTTCTAAATTGAAATTCTTTCTAAGGGCTTCAGCAGCTGCAAAACCCAGAAAGGGAAACAATTGCTGACAAACTTGCTGTGTTGTCCTGCTAGATCTCCTGGAATGGCGCATTGTCCTATGAAGTGGTCCTGAGTTTACAAATGCTTATGCCATAATAGTTTTCTTAAATCATTAAGGTTTTGTGAGATTCTGTTGATGCTGTATAACACTTATAGTCTTTATACTGTATGTCATTCTTGGTTTAACTTGGAGTTTTCCATCCATGGTGACAGGTTGCTTGGCTGATGACTACCTGTAAAGAAAAAAGAAATTCAAAGCCACTCACCCTTCCCCAAATGCTAGGCAGAGACTAAAAATCATTGCTCATTTAGCTTTTAAATGGGCCTTGACTGTTTTATTAAAGACTTTTGTTCTCCCTTGGAAGATTGTTGTTTTTAGTATCACCTTCACCCAACCTGCATGTCAGAGACCATTTGATAGTGGGGCGGCTAAAAAATTCTTTAAATCAATCAATCATTAATCAATCAATAAATGTATTACTCTTCGAGGTTGTCTGCTCTTTTTACAACATTCACTCATCTCACGGAAACATTTTCAGGCATTTCTCTTTTCAGACACTTTTCCAAAGAACAATTTCTTTTCAGGTGGCATCCATTTTTGTTTGAACAAAATTCTGCTGACATTCAAAAGCATCCTGATACATAAAGCATTGTTCCAGGTCATGGACCATAAGGGGCATGATCCAGTGTCTGGGCCAACCCAGAGAGGTGGGTGGCCTCATTGGTCGGATCATCCACAAAGGGCTTGTGCTATCTTTTTTGTGTTTTCTTCTCATTTTCAAGTTTTTTAGATTAAAAGATGAATTTTTTAAATGTTTTAAATGTCTGGTGTTAAAAAATCTTATGGAAAAATGGCTGACTAGAACTAAATCAATAATTTCTGGTTTTGGTTGCTTGCGGCTGTTCTCCCATTCATTGTTTTAATGCTGACAGAAATTATTTACTGGTTTGTCACGTGTTGTGATGTGGCTTGGGAAAAGTATGTTTTTTGTATTGCTGTGGTTGATCATTCTGATGAGTATATAGCATAAGCTTGGCATAAGGCAATTGCTGCAGTTCTCAGGAAGCCCCAAAGAAGAAGAAAAAGCCTGGAAGAAGTGTCGGTGTGCCCTCGTTTTCAGATCTCAAGCATACTAATGAAATGAACTTGGATTGTTCCAAGTAACGAGAGAAGAAAGATCCCTCCTTGTTCCCTTTGGAGGCTTTGTCCAAGGAGAAAGTGTCATTGAACAAGAGTTTCTTTGCTGGTGCCTGTGTAAAAAGATCCTGCTTGCCAAAGAGCGGAAACTGCTGAGCTGAGCCAATCTGTCACTCTTTCCCCAGCTTCAGATTCACTTTCCGATGTCCTTGCCTTTGTGTCCCTGGGGACCTTGATGGATCCCCACTTCCTCGGATGGAGCGGTGTGGGAGGGAGGAAGGGCAAAAGTGTTGGCTTCAAGAAGAAGGTGTGTGAGAGTGTGAATATGCTTCCCAAAGAGTTCCCTTTCAGCTAGAGTAGGCACCGATGGAACAGGGAGCTGCAGAGGAAGCCAACGTGTGACCTGCACAGCAAGCAGTTTTAAGCAATGTCTCTTTGCCTCTCCCTGGACGTATGGGTGGCAGGTACACCTTTCGTTTTAGCATTGGCACGGATCTCCAGGCCAGGCCTATCTGAGAAGTAGATATTTCCTACCAAACTAGATAACAACACAACCCAGCACCTTTGTGAGCACCTCTGCTCAATTTATTACCATGCAGGCTGATGTTATGAGGTACCAACAAATGCCCAATCTGGGTTATTGTCTGTAATACGAGCAAGTTTCTGCCCATGTTGTGTTTGACCCACTCCTATCTCCCCTTCTCTTATCCTTCCATGATTGGCCACCAAAGGCTGCTCTCTGCCACGCTGGTTGAATCAAGGAGGAACACCTCTCCTCCCCTCCCCTTCCTCCTTTTATAAATATTTTTCATTTTGCAGCATGCATGCTTTGAATGGCGATTGCATGCCTACATACAAGCACAAGAGCAAGCACCATACTACAATACTGTTAGTATACTGATGTGTACTCTTTTTTTTTAATTAAAGAATTTTATTGATTTTGAGAGAAGAAGGAAGGGGGAAAAGGGGAAAAGGGAAGGGGAATACAGTATAAAAGGTTACATTGAATATATCAAGTCAAAAAATAGCGATTATACATGTTGAAATCAGATAAATATATCAGATTACTAGTAAATTTACTACTTCTTGCCATCTTTTTTGGAGATCTCTTTGTAATCTCCTTTCAAAAATCCGGAGAGTCTGTCAATTTCGATACATTCTCTTATCTTTTCATAGAGGTTTCTCTCTGTACTCTTATACTGCAGAATGTTGCTGTGCAGTGTGCCACCAACGCAGCCTTCTTCAGGAAATTTCACTTGCAGCCCCCTCCTGACAACCACAAACCATTCTGTGGCAATTAGACACACTCAGCCTGGGCAGTCTGGGGCCTTATCAGTTTTGCTCCCCTTCTCTTCTATTTCTCACACATTTTTCTCCATCTGCAAGGTTTCCCCGCATGCTCACTCTTTTTCTTAGCACAAACCCACACTATGTTGAACACATAATGTTCACATATGAATCTTTTTTTAAAACAAAGCTAGAATTGGATGTACACGGTGCTAGTCAAAATCAAGGCCAGTGTGCCTTTGTAGGTTTAACAGGGATGAATAATGGGCCGTCAAGTCAATTCTGACCTATGACGGAACCATTCCAAGGTTTTCTAGGCAGTGAACACTCAGAGGCAGTTTATTATTCCCTTCTTTGGGGAAGAGGGTGTGCCCTCTTCTGTCAAGGGATGCAGCAAAAATCCTTGAAAGGGGGTTAAAATGAAAGGAAAGGAGGTTTCATTTGAATGTCTATCACACTGTTCTTGAAGTCAGGGCATTCATGGCCTCATAAAACCGCCAGCCAGCCACCCAATTAAGAAGGAAAGATCCCTTGATCCAGATGGAACTCGCAAGAACAAGGGACAAACAGCTACTAGGAGATTTATATGGTTTCACATCACCAACGAGAAGCAATCATCATTGTCGCCCTCGTCATTATCGTTGTCGTCTTGTGCTGACAGTTCCTGGGTCATTTTGTCTGAGTTCTGTATGAAGTCATGACAGGTTTCTTGGCCACCTGAGCCCCATTATTCTCAGGAGAGGCAACAGCCTTCCTTACAACAGAATTTACAAAGAGAAGCCTGGCCAGCTTATTTCACATTTCCTCTAGAGTAATATTAATCTTTTTGCCTGAGTGACAGCAAACGGGACCTGTCAGATTTGCCTCTTTGCTTGCTTCATGTTTTGGTTTGGAGAATCAGGGCTGAAATGACAGCTTCTGCTGATGCCGTTTCTCATACAGGGCCCTGATGAACATCCTGGAGAGGATTTGGGTGGAACCTCTGCAAATGAATTAGGATATACTGACCCGGCCACCTTTCTTGAGAAAGTTTCGCCTTCGGATCAGGCCCAAGCTGATCCCTTCTCACCCAGCTTCACTACCAGCCGGTACATAGGTTGACTGACTGACTGACGAATGGACCAATAAAGACAACAAAATACATAGCAGGGTTCTGTTTAAAAAATCTGCAGGGAAGCTGTTGTGGGCTCTGGGGCTTCTTAATCTACAATGAAGTTCAAAATGTATAACCAAAAGTGTGGTGCGTCCAGGGAGGTGGGTTGAAGGGGGGGGGGACACCTGAAAATGATTCTTAAAGCTACATGCTGGATATGCTGAGATTCTTTATGCAGATGAAGTGGGTGTTCATTGTACTAACACTTATATTCTTTAAGTATCATGTTCTTAACAACCACTGATGCAAGCTACAGTACTTAGAAAAGAACCGACTGAAATCCCACCAATTTTTTTGAAACGGTGTGTTTCCTGTTCCCAGGAGCTAAGATCTGTGAAGGACAAAGCTACACAAGAAAAAAAAGGAAGGTTAACCACAGAAGTGTGTGTGTGTGTGTGTGTGTGTGTGTGTGTGTGTGTGTGTGTGTGTGTGAAGAGCTAGGAAGATGATCTCATCTGCCAAGCTAGAAATGACTGTGTGCGAGGGGATGACAATACGCAAAGCGTTCCCTTTGTTGGGGCTTAAGCCTAAGCTCTGCTCTGCTGCACATCTCAGAGGGCTCAGCCAATGAGTCACAGGTAAATCTCCTTGACTGATTTGCTTTGAGTGGGTGGGAGGCAGAACAAAGAGTTTATCTTTATGAATGATAAATGGACAGGAGTCCCAGCTTTGACTGATATCATGCCGCAGAGCCAATTTGGCCCTTCAGTAACCATCGATTGGGAAAAGAGCAGAGCAACTGTTTTTGCCATATATTTCAAAACCATGTGTATATCTTTTAGAAGTCATTTTTTTCCCACTTAGATGTAACAAGAATGAGGTGTGGTGGTCCCATAGTAAACGTTTGGAAGATTAGTCAAGATGAAAGTGAAGTATCTATTGGTTTTACTGTTCTAGATCAAGAGATCTGCCTGGTTTGCAATATGGGCAAAGGGCTGCCCTTGTGACTTCATGAGCATACCAGTCTGTGTACACAAACACACATACAGTGGTACCTCGGTTAACAAAATTAATTTTTCTGCAGGTCATTTTGTAGTGCAAAAAATTTAGTTAACCGAAACAAGGTTTCCTATTAAAATGGATCGGAAACCAATTAATCTGTTCCAGAGGTCCGAAAAAGGCAGAAAAGCTGGGGTGGGGGTTCAGACCTCTTTATAAAGTGTGCTTTAAAGGCATGCAGAACCAGAACACACACCCCTGGAACACCTGTCCTGCAGTGCAATGGAAACATGGGCAAAAGAAAGCATCAAGACAAACCCCAGCCTGTTCCTGCCAAAAGTGCAATAGGGAAAAAATGCAAAGATGGACCAAAGAAAGCAGCAAGACAAACCCCAGGTCTTTCTCACCATCAAAAGTGCAATTAAAAGCAGTGCAAAGATGGACCAAAGAAAGCAGCAAGACAAACCCCAGGTCATTCCCGCCAAAAATGCAATGAATAGCAGTGCAAAGTTGGATCAAAGAAAGCAAGAAAACCACAGCTTCCTACCTTTCCAAGTTCGAAAGGTCCAAAACCTGCAGATAAATAATGTCCAGCAGAATGGGTCCAAAATGTAATGAAAACACAACTCCAACTCCTCCCCCCCCCTTCACAAACTATGAGGGGCACAATGCATCCTGGTAACACTTTTTTTTTTGCAAAGTGTAACAGAAATTTCATTATCCAAGGCAACCCATAGGAAGATTTCATTAACGGAAACATCCCTATTCCCATGAATTTAATTTCGTTATCAGTTTTTTTTTCCCACTAACAGAGGCATTCATTATCTGAGGTATTACTGTATTTCTTTCTCTTTTAAAAGGCACTATATGTCATATGGATAAGTCAGACATAGCTGATCACACTTGTTTTAAAACCATGGAGGCCTCATCTATGCATTATAAACTCTTCAAATTCATGTTATTATTTTATTTTATCTTGAGTGATGTTTGTATTTTATTTATTTATTTATTTATTTATTTATTTATTTATTTATTTTATTTTATTTTATTTAACTTATATGCCGCCCACTACCCAAAGGTCTCTGGGCGGCTTACAATCCAAAGAATAGAACAATTTAAAATAGTTAAAAGTAAAATATCAATAAATCATCAAGCAATAATAAAAACCTTACACTAAAATCATTATCCTAAAATTGTTATCAGCGGACCCACAGTCTATATTGTATCAATTAAAAACCTTCTGGAACAGGAAAGTTTTTAACTGGCGCCGGAATGTAATCAGTCTTGGCGCCAGGCGGATCTCGATCGGGAGGGCATTCCATAGCTTGGGAGCAGCTGCCGAGAAGGCCCTTCACCTACAAGTGATCCCTTTCACCTCCTTGAGGGATGGCTCTTTCAAAAGGGCCCCCTGGATCGATCTTAATTGCCGAGTAGGTTCGTATGGAAGGAGGCGGTCCTTCAGGTATCTAGGTCCTAAGTCGTTTAGGGCTTTATATGTCAAAACAAGCACTTTGAATTCGGCTCAGACAGCAACTGGTAACCAATGCAGGTTACGCAGAATTGGCGTGATGTGATCCCTGGTGGCCCCACCACTTACCAGCTGCGCCGCACAATTCTGAACCAGTTGCAATCGCCGGACCGTCTTCAAAGGCAGCCCCATGTAAAGCGCATCGCAGTAATCAATACGGGATGTTACCAGTGCATGCTTAACTGTCATGATGCTGTGCTCGTCTAGGTAGGGGCGGAGCTGGTATATTTTCCGCAGCTGAAGGGAGGCACCCCTGGCCACCGAATCCACCTGGGCTTCCAGAGTTAGACCGGGGTCCAGAAGCACCCCCAAGCTGCGGACCCTGTCCCTTAGGGGGAGTGCAACCCCATTCAAGACAGGAAGATGGCCCTCTAACCTGTCCGGCAAAGCACCCATTAACAGCACTTCCGTCTTGTCTGGATTGAGTTTCAATTTATTAACCCTCATCCAGTCCATTATCTGGTCCAGACACAAGTTCAGTACAGAAATCGCCTCACCTGGATTGGTGGAGAACAAGAGGTAGAGCTGAGTATCGTCAGCATATTGCTGACTCCTCAGCCCAAACCTCCTGATGACCTCTCCCAGTGGTTCCATGTAGATGTTGAACAGCATGGGTGACAGTATGGAGCCCTGGAGAACCCCATGATGTAAATGTCACGGGGCAGAGCAACTGTCCCCCAGCACCACCTTCTGGACACGGTCAGCCAGGAAGGATTGGAACCACCGCAGAGCAGTGCCCCCAACCCCCAACCTGGCCAGCCTATCCAGAAGGACACCATGGTCAATGGTGTCAAAAGCCGCTGAGAGGTCCAGGAGTATCAACAGGGTCGCACTCCCCCTGTCTCTCTCCCGGCAAAGGTCATCATACAGGGCGACCAAGGCAGTCTCTGTACCAAAGCCCGGCCTGAAGCCCGATTGAAATGGATCCAGAAAATCAGTTTCATCCAGCAGCGCCTGGAGTTGCCCGGCCACCACCCGCTCCAACACCTTGCCCAAATAAGGGAGGTTCGCTACTGGACGGTAATTAACCACCAGCCCTGGGTCCAGTTTTTTTTTTTAGGAGTGGGCTAATCACCACCTCTTTCAAGGTGGTGGGGACCACTCCCTCTCTTAAGGAGGCATTAACAACCTTCTGGACCCAGGTGCGAACCCCCCCGGCAGATCTTTCGATTAGCCAAGTAGGGCAAGGGTTGAGTGGTGTGGTGGTAGCACGGACAGATCCAAGCACCCTGTCCACATCCTCAGGTCTCAATAATTTCAGATTGTATTTTAGAAACCTGTGCCATTTATTTCTAACCTGCAACCAAAGAGAACTGTCATTGGCTCATTAAAGAAATTCAGACATAGGTATACTGGTAGATTTACTGGAGAATGACCTGCATGCAGTGCTAAGGGGTCCATGTGTGGCCCCATTATCCCTGAGTTCCACAATCCCCAATTAATATTTTAATGCACAAAAAGTCCCTTTGCCTTGTCAAATTGCATGAAAGGCAATTACGATATATTATGCATTGGCCTCCAACATCTATGGCTCCCCAAACTGTAATGGCCACTAGAAAACATGAGGTGCTTTCCCACCCAAGTGTTTTAAAAGGTCCTTTAAAAGAAAAAGAAATTCCCCACTCCTCATTTAGTGGAACACTTTGGTAGTCACCATCTACTGTCCAGGTTAATTGCCGACCAGTTTATACTTCCACATTATACACATCGTACGTTCACACTGTTTATAACTTCTAAGAATTTTTTTAAAAGAACATTCCTCTTTTTCCTTTCTTATTTTTCATGTTGGAAATGCCAGTGCCAAAAAAGGCAAGAAGAAAATCCCACTCTTGGAAAAATACCAAGAGCTTGATAAATGTGTGTGGAAAGAGAACTGTGGAGCTGCCCAAACTTTGTGTAAGGTCCATCTGTGATATGCTGGCAAGAACTCAGCGGAGAGAGAGGAGTGGGAGAAGAGAAGGGGGAGAAGCGAAAGAGAGCCAGGGATTGAGAATTTTCAACACAAGAGTCTTCATTTCAAATTGGCTGCCTGATGCCTTAATCCTAAACCTAACAAACTGTGGATTTAAGTGTGCTGAATTAAACTCAGGGGCCATGCACTAATACATTTAATTGGCTGAGTTGTTAATTGCAGGCCAACATACCCCATCAAGCAGAAGCCTTCCAGATGTTGTTGGACAAGGTTATTCACGATGGTCAGCTGTGTAAGTTCAGGTGGGTATGAGTCAATAATAACTGGAGGAACACAAATTCTTTAATTTGAAAATTAAGAAAACTCCGTACAGTATTCTCAAATGGAGCCACGAACACTTCCCAGAGGCCCTGGTCATTTCTCTGTGCCTAATTTGACTTGCTTCCACACATATTTTGTATCTGAAATTAGATGGTGGTGTGTGGGGTTTGTGTCTGGACTAAAATTTGCGCTTTCCTGTTGAGAACCAAAACGCCAGGTAACAGTCAGGAGCAATGTGTAGCTGAAGCAGATGTAAAGAAAACATGTCAAGATGAAGTGAATAAACGTAGGTATTGAATTGGCTGACTTTGGAAAAAGCCATTTTTGTCCCATTTTATCCTGACGGGGAAAATTCTCCATTCTGTATTTTGCAATTGACAAAGTAATGATGGGCAATAAATTATCATTAGCCAAATTATCATTGCCTGTGCATTTCAGGTTGTATGAAGCCTGCTGTGTATTAATTCACTAAAGGCAGGGGGGGGGGGAGCCAAGAAAATTGAATATGTGTAAGTAGCCTGTCGCTTTTCATGAGCTGTAAGAGCTTATTTTAAGGCTTTCCTGCAGTTTTAGAGCTGGGAGAGGCCTAAAGGGTTGTCAGCCCCACACCCACACAGCAAGAAGTCCACACTCAAGAATGTCCCAGAGAGAGGACCATTCAACATCTGTTTCAAAGCCCCCAGCAAGGGAAAGAACAGCATCTTCTGAGGTAACCAGTTCTGTTTTTGGACAGGTCTTACTTTTAGAACATTCTTTGTAATATTTGATCAAAATCTTTTTACTTGTCATTTGAATTCATTAGTCCAAGTCATGCTATCTAGAGACCCAGAAAATAAGTTTGTTCTTTTACCTGACAACCCTCCCAGTAGAGATGGGCACGACTTAGCGGTATTCCCGTTTGCATTTCCGTTACTCGGTTCCGTTACTCTACGGAAACGGTAACGGGAATTACTGCCTGACTAAGGGCTCAGGGCACCTACCAGAGGGGTGGTTTCTGGAGGGGGGGTCCCGGCTTCCCCCCCTCTCCTATCCTGGGCAGCCGGACTCGAGTCGCCATGCCATGCGGTGCAGGCGGGGGATCCAAAATGGGGCGGCGACCGCAATATTTTTTTCGATATCGTGGTCCAAAAACACACAAGCACCACAGAAACATGCGAAAATTTATAAACTGCCAGATTTTTTACAGTAGCAGTGGGTTTTTTCTTGCAACAAAATGTCTCTTCTCTCCTCCTCCTCTGTCCTCCATTGATTTTATTTTATTTTATTTTATTTACACCTGTGCAATGATGGGCTGGCCGAGTGGCCATGTGGGAGTGGACCATGCAAATTTTTGGAGCCATCCCACCAATCGCATGGCCACTTGGCCACTGAGACTTCTGGGATGTGCCAAAAAGACCACTAAACCCTGCCCTAGCCCCCTAACCCTAACCCTAATCCTTGACTCCTTACCCATACATCACAGTAAACTGTCTTCTTAGTGGGTCAGAGAGGCACCCAGAGGTGCAACCCACTAGCCCACCGTAACCTTACCCGTCACTAGCCTAACCCTAGCCCTTGCACTAACCCACCTTAACCCTAAGCCAGATCTACTTGCATTGCACTACATGCAAGTACGATTCCCTTCTTTGTGAGACATAGCGGGTGCAACCCAGTCTTGACTCAGGGTTCTCCTGGACGGACGGTCATGCACCAGTGCACTGGTCTCACTAGTCTGCAACTGGTATGCATATCCATATGGCTATGCATGCCCTTTTGCAGCAGCAGGTGAGGAGAGGAGACCCCCATGTTGAGGGGTCTCTTGGAGCCTGCTGCTGCCCCTTCCTAGTGGGTGAGGATAGGAGGCACCCCCGGGTGCCTCCAGGAGCCCGCTTTCCCTTCCTAGCAGGCCAGAGGAGGCACCCACCCCACAGAGGTGCCTCCAGGAGCCCGCTACCCCCCCAAAAAAACCAGTACTAACAAAAACGAAAAAATGAACGACTAATTTTTGCGAATTTCCGCGAAAAACGGAAACGAGCCGAAACGGGCTGCCTCCGACACACGACAACTCGAAAACATCATTTTCCCTAGTCATGCCCATCTCTACCTCCCAGTATTTGAAAATGGCTGTCATTGGACCTCCTTAGTCTTCCCCTCTCTGAGGTAAACACGCCCCAATCCTTCCCGTGCTTCCCATAGAACATGCTTCCCAGAGTCAACCCTTTTGATTGCCATGTTTCCCCTTGTTGATCTCTTTCTTGGAGCCATGGTGCCTAGAATTGGTTAAGAACCTAAAAACTCTCCTTTGCATATAATGCCGAGCACTTGGGAAATGTATATATTTTTAAAAAATTTCAATTATGAGAATACACTCAGGAGCATGACTGTAGGAACTGTGAAAAGTAACCTTTTCCACAAAGTAACTTTTGAAAAATCTGATAAGGGTAGCCATGTGAAGGCCGCAGTCCTTATTCAACTGTTTTCTCCACTCCTTGGGTGTTCCCTTTCTCAATAATGACATAGATCACAAGGCTCTATGCAGAAATACTTGACCTTCTGTAATCCTACATTTCTTTACCATTTTATCATGGAAACAGACATATAAGGGATGCATAGGCTGTGCACATCAATTATGCTAACATAACCATGATTCAGCTTTGCCCCCATCCCTTCACATTTCTGCAGGCGCTCTTATTTGCAACAGAATTCTCTACACACACGAGCATGTACCTTTGGGACCTGCCCATGCAACTGTGATGGAGGATTTGGCAGCCCATCCTAGCAGCCTCTAGGCACAGGGAATAATACACCACCCACTTCTGATGCTGTTGGATGCTGCTGCTCTAGTTTCAGATGTCCAGCTCTGGACCTCGGGCCTTGCTCACAGCTGGTGCTTCTGCAAACCTTTGTGGCTTCCCCCCAGCCAAAAAAATGAGGATGCGTGGTTGGGAATGGCACCAATTTGACTGCATAAGAATCAGCATATAGAAATTTGCTGTCAGCACATAGGACTGCCTTATGGAAGCTGTTCAGAGCATAATAATAGGTAAAAAGAATAAGCAAAAAGAGTCAAGTCCTCCATGTAGAATGTAGATAATACTGAAATTACTCAAAGTAATTTAGGCCAAAATAAGCATTTCTTAAAGGTATAGAACGGTGGTATGGAATCAACAGTGCAACATATTGGACTACATTGGAGAAACTAAACAGCCATTAAACAGAAGGATGGCCCAACATAGGAGGGGTAACAGCTCAGGACTAGAATCAGCAGTACATATCCATTTGAAGGACAAAGGGCACTCTTTCAAAGATGAGGATGTACACATATTAGACAAAGAAGAGAGGTGGTATGAGAGAGGAGTAAGGGAAGCCATTTATGTGAGCATCAAAAACCCCTCCCTCAACAGAGGTGGCGGCCTCGGGCATAGTCTATCTGCTAGTGCTACTTATCAGGGTGTGCTTTCCAAAGTACCCAGACAAATAAAAAAGCCTTCACCACCAAGGCCATAGCTAACGACCCATTCTTGATAGGTTTCAGCACCTTAGGCTATTGTTCACCTTAAGGCTATGGATACTATTGTCTCCCTAACGAGCCTATTCAGGCCATTGTTCATCTTATGAGCCTAATTCAGACCAGGGTGACAAGAGGTCAAAGCTGACTGACTATAAGATGGAGGACTCGCACTAGCTGTATTCAGACTGAGGAAGCTGTTTCAATGAGCAGCGAAACGTTTCTTTTATTCAGACTCAGAGATTGTTGGTGCTCCTTGAGGTTGAAGAAAAGACATATCTTCAAGAAATCGGGTCTGTTTATATAAAAGTAGCCATTTATTCCTATTATGCATACGGGTTATCTATAGGTATGTATGTACAAGTGGATATGTTGTAATTAGTGATGATTGCATACCACTATTCTGTACATTTAAGAAATACTGTTCCTTCCCACTGGCATCAGGGACTAACAACTGAATTAATAAGAAGTTTTCAAATGTTAAACCCCTGAAGTTGAGCTGCTGTTGTCTCGGAAACTCTTTGGCCACAATGGTTAAAGTAGCCCAGTAAGGTGGCAACAAAAATCAAAGGCAAGCTCTCAACTCACATTAGTGGTTTCTGGATCAGACATAATAGGTTGCAAAGTATATGTTGAATTACCTTGGGTGGTTAAAGTGCTGACCTGCTGCAGACATGCCCCATTAGAGTCATTAAGCCATCTTACTTCCTTAACACACACAATAGGACACAGGAAAAAATGGTGCATGCTATAGATCACCCTGCACTTACCATGTCAGCTCAAGTTTGATTCTGCTTTTCAGCTGAGACTGGGAAAACAAGATTTAGCTGGCTCTGAAAGAGACTCACACACTCCCCGGGCCTCCTGAGGCACTCAGAAGAGAGCCTTTAGGGAAAAGAGTAGTTTTGCTGTGGTGAACATGAGCACAAATGGTCCAACGGCTTCCAAGAGCTCTGAAAGCAAAAAAGACCTGGAGGGAAAAAGAAAGGAAGATAATATAGGACCAGTAAAAATCTTCTATTCACAGGGAAAGGGAAGGCCTCTTTAACACACAAACTCTCCCCCCCCCACCGCCCCAACAGTAGAGATTAACAGAAGCAACACTCAGATGTTTTTACAGCTTCTGATGCAGATAAAATGAACCACCTACATATATGCAAGGGAGGTGTCAGTAACCTCAGAGGAACCCAAAGGTATGCAGAAGCACAACATAGGTTTAAAATATATTTGGAAGGTGCACGTCCCTTCCACCAAACAATCCCGTGTCCTCAAGGTAGAAAGGTTAAGGCAGATGGTAAACCAAAATGAGAGAGAGAGTGTGTGAGAGAGGGGGGGGATTTTTCCTTCTTTGTGCCAGTGGGGTGGGGAGAGGTAGATTAAACTCTGATAAGGCTGACTATAAGATGGAGGACTCGCACTAGCTGTATTCAGACTGATGAAGCTGTTTGGATGAACAGTGAAACGTTTCTATCTCTCAAAAAGAAGTCCAATAGCCATGACTCAACTTCCAGATAAACTCACCTGGATGATGGAGAATCTTCACAGACTCTGATAAGGGACCAGTTTAAATATTCACAGCTGGCCGAATAGCCCAGTCCATTGGGTACTTCACTGTTGATCCTAAGGTTGGGAGTTTTGTCTCCCCTAGGAGAGCCAACCTGAATAGCCATGGGCAGCAACATGCATCTTGAGGGACTTATTGTTTGTGGTGGCAGAAGGTTACAGAGGAACTGTGTCTCCCCCACTCCCCTTCACACCCACCTCATCATGCTCCATGCCCACGTGTACCCATTCAGATTTATGAACTTTTATTTCTTTACTTCCATTGTTGCCCTTCCTGCTTATTTACCCAGGTTGCTCAGACAGTTTGTGAAGCATCTGGAAATTACTGCCTTTTGGGGGTGGAAGTGGGGTGGGGGAGTTCTAATAGCAACTTGATGAAAGCACTCTTTCTACTACAAGTGGATCCTTGTATAACAAGCAGTTTGTTTAACAGAAAATCCGTTTAAAGGAAAAAAATTCGGAGATAGGGGGAAATCGCTTAACAGAATCGCCTATGGGGCAAATCTGTACAACAGAAAAACAGTCGCGATTAGGGATTAATCCATTTTCAATGCATACCTATGGGAAATGTGTAGAAGGAAAATTTGCTTAACAGAATTTCATTTGGAATGAATTAATTTTATTCAGAAGAGTCTGTGGATTTTTAAATTTGCACCCTCTTTTCCTTTCTCTGGGCTGTAGCATTTCACAGGATTTGTCAAACCAGATTAGCCTATAAATCCACTCACCCTGCTACCTCACCTCCACTCATGGTCTTCTCTGCTAAACAATCAAAAACCTGCCTTTATTGGTGGGATTTTTATTAGTTTTAAATGTGGTTTTTGATTTACTAGATTGGGTTTCGCTTGGTTTTTAAACATGCCACTTGGTACCAATTTAGCTCATTGGCTGTCTTGAATGCTAAGCTTTGATTTTGTAAAAACAAAAATCTCTGTGATTTGCCCATAAACAAGGCCATCTGCAGTCTGACAGGAGCCCATAGAGGAGCAAACCAAACATTCTGGATGAATGTTTGGTTCTTGCAGAGCTACCTGAAAACACCTTAGAGAAAGGAACGTAGCCCTACCAATGAACGGTGACTGGGTAAAATCGGCTCCATAATTCAAGAACATGGTTTCCCTAATACAACGCAGTATGCAACTGAGAATGGATACAGTAATTCCTTAAACTCGGATCAATTTGCCTCCAATGACCATTTATGCAGCTATGTTAAAGCATTTGGGCCTTTTGCCTAATACTTCACCTTCAGTATGATTTTGCACAGTGACTTTGGTGGAAACCACACTGCCACAGAACAGTTTCACCTCTGGGATTTTGTGATCTTTCTATAACTCCCTCAGAATAAAAATTTGCACGTTCAAAGGTGGTGCTAACCATCCCTAATATATTACATACATGGAACCAGCGGCTTGAAAGAGTTTGCACTCATTTTCATGAGCAAAATCTTCTGTTTTTCACCATGAACCTGACCGTTTGCTGTGTGTTGTTTTTTCTTGCTGTTTGTCCAGGCAGATATCACTACTACCCCATTGTGCAGGTGGAAGTCCCGTTGCTTTCAGTACGGAGATCTGCAAGCACCAACGTAAACCAGAAATGGCATGGAATGCTATGTCCCTGGGATGATACACTGTATTTTCTTGATCAGATTCCACCGCATATATTTCAAACAATTATTTTGATCGTTATGCTTAGCCTCTGTTGCCTGAACAAAAAAATTCCAAATGCCCATCAGAAAAAGACTCAGCTTACTCATAATTAGCTGTATGACAAACAGTGGAAAATACGTAAAATTTGATAATGCCAATTCTCACACAAACTGTGGGCTACACTGGTGTATAGTCACACTCGGTGAGTTTGTAGAAGGGTAGAATCCTTGAAACCAGTTGCTCTTCATAGGGAGCCAGATTAGCAGACAGACTTGGTGTCAAAAGTATTTGTATGCCTCCAATAAGCTCCACTTTTGAATTTGTAAAGGAAACTAATATTTCAAGACTCCGGAAAGAGTTCAGCATTATGTCATAAAGAAGAACCAAATCTGCAGTCTTATAGCAGCTCACATGAGAGTATAACCAACTGAATGCAGGTGAGGCTTTTGTGTGTGAGAGAGCGAGAGGGGGGGAGTGTGTGTGTGTGTGTGTGTGTGTGTGTGTGTTTAGAGTGTTGCCTCTGGAGCTTTGGACTACCTGGGGAAGTGAAACAACCATGGTGGCCAGAATCCTTTTGATGATTTGCATGTGTCTAGATGAAATTGCCTAGGGAGGTCATGAGGGAAAATGGCTGATCGTGTTCCCAGGTGCATGCCTGTTACATGGCCTTTAATGAGGAGCAGTTCATCAACATGACTGATGCAATTTTGCTTCTGCATGTATACATTGCCTATAGGATTTTGGCCAATGTAGTTTGGATAATTGCAAGACTTCAGTCCGGTCTCTGTTGCTCTTCAACATCTTCCTGTTAAGCAGAGAGGCCAATATTACACATCCACCGCTTATTTATTATGTTGTTTTTTTAAAAATGAATTCCATTGTTATAACTGAAAAATGGTTACAGTTTTCCTTGTTTATATACCCATTAAATATTTAGTTTGAATTCTAAGTACTGAAGTATTAAAAGGACTGAACATTATGTCAGGCTTAAGCTTTCTGGCACTGAAGAAAGGCCTAATTCAATTGCATCTGTCATATATTTCAAGCACTGTTGGTTCCGCGTAACACCAATACTTCATTTCCACTCACTTCTCTCCAGCCCTTCTGCCTCACTGCCCTGCGATTGATTTTCATTTTCCACACACAACTTAAAATATTCAGCATAAAGGGAAAAATAGGGCACAACACTCAACACAATTGCTGATCAAGAATGTATTGGCATTTGTTCCCTTTTTTCTGGTTTTGTTTTAAATCAAGAGGCTGCTGAGCAACTGGGACAAAATAAAGCAGAATATAATCTAATCCACAGGGGAAATGAGAGCCACTCTGTTCTCTGTCTATTTTCACAAGCTGTTTTGTGCTCCTCCTCAAGGGTGATTGAATAGATAACCAGACATGACAGGATGTAGGCCTATGGCACCGAGGGAAGAAACGAAAGGCTCATCCAGGGACAGGGGAATCTGCCAAACTCTGTTTTGCTCAGGTCCTCAGATTTTAACTAAAAAGGGTGTTCCACCTTGTCACAAAAAGATGAGGGCATTTTCTCCATCACCCCTTAAAAGTTCATACAGATTTTGATTTTATTTTATTGTTTTTGAAAAGTAAACCTGCCCTGTAAAACTATCTGCTGGAAATAACAACAAGACATTAATCTCTTACACCTAAAAAGTGACTTTGTAACAATTGGCTACATTGTTTTATAGATATCTTTTAACCAATCATTGCATTGCTGACTACTAAAATGTAATCAGTTGCAGGTCATTATGTTATTTGTGACCAATCATTTTCAAGACCTGTGCATACTCTGTATATGGTCTCTCTTTTATGGATTCAATATTTGAGGCCGATGATAAATCCAAGGTGTTTTGCTTTGGTTATCTGGGTTTTTTGTTTTGTTTTTTTGTTCATGTGGCAGCTTTACAAAACGTTATATCAAAGTGTTTGGTAATGACAGACTTTCTTCCTGCATTACCATTCATGCCTTCCTATATTTTGAAAAGCAAAAAACTTCCCAAAATAGAAAAAAATTGGTTTAAAGCAGGTGTAGGGAGTTTCATGGGGCCCCCGTGAGCAGGGCCACACTTCCATTAAGGCGAACTAGGCAGTTGCCTAGGGAGCCAAAATGGAGAGAGGGCGCTGGACAGCCTGTCGCCCCCTGCCCCGCTGCTGCTGGCCACCGCCATCCGCCCATCGCCACCCACCCATCGCCGCTCGCCCGCTGCCCCGCCCCCCGGCCCCCCGCCCGCCCCCCCGCGGCCCCCCCCCCCCCCCCGCCCCTCACCTAGGGCGCAAAAAAACCTAGCACCGGCCCTGCCCGTGAGTCAACCCAGCCCAGAAACAGCAGGCCCTTCCTTTAATCACAAGAGACCTTGAGGGACTTTCAAAGCCCTCCCAATATGAAAACTGTTGAAGGCTTCCACCAACAGACATATACATATAAATATACATAATGGGGAATTTAACTTACAGCAATTCACATCTGAATAGTATGCTGCTTCTTTTAACTCTTCAACAGGATTTCAGCCATTGTGTTAATAGGCTTAGTTGCAGCTAAGTGTGGGAGAGAGGGAAGCCTCTTTAGGGAATCAATGGATCATCTGTTTATATTTACTTGTGGTGAAAGTTAATGTACAATTAGAGTGCCTCAGTATGCTTAGGTTCTAAGTGAAGGGGAGTTAATCTGTCACCCTACCTTCCTTAGTGCTGCATTAAACATAACTCTGTGCTTGAAATCAAAGATATTGGAGTTTTCTCCCCTCAAGGAATTTATCTATTTTAATCAAATTCCATGGTTTTCAAGATATTTCTAGAACAGTGGTCGTCAACCTTGGGTGACCTTGTGTTTTTGGACTGCAACTCCCAGGAGGCTTCACCACCACCTGTAGTAGCCACGTTTTCTGGGAGTAGTAGTCCAAGAGTACCTGGGTTACCCAAGGTGGGGAACCACTTCTCTAGAAAGTACACACACACACACACACACATGATGGAAGGACTAGCTTTACTTCAATTAGAAACTTCTGAGTCCTTCCCTTTCTTTTCCTCTCTGCTCCCTTTTCCAGCCTAACTTTTTTCCTTTCACCTGCTTTTCCTCTTCCATCCCTTTCCCTCTGTCCTTCTCATTCTCTTTCTTTAAAGAGCTTTTGGACCTGCTGAGGGAAGAATCAAATTAAGCTGTCTATAATTTGTCTTAAGACCTCCCTCCTGAACCTCCTTCTAGTTCCAGGAAACATTAGAATATCTAATGCCTAGAAGTGATAGTGCAGAGTACAGATTGTAAGAACTGAACTTCATAAATGCATTTTAAAAACAAAATAATCTCAAAATGATTATGATGATGAGTTATTTGATTTATATACCGCCCATCTGGCAGAAAGCCACTCTGGGTGGTTTACAACATAAAATAAACTGATTACAAAATATAGATACAAAAATATAATAAAAAGCAAAAATATTACAAATAAAAACATTAGAACAAAATTCATAAAAATCAAAGATAAAAGATAAGCTAACAGCGAATGAGATTAGATCACTAAATCAATAACCCCATGTAACAGTTAATAACCAGGAAAAGCAGATTGAGATAACCAAGTCTTCAATCTTTTATTGAAGATCAGCAATGCGGGTACCAGGCAGATCTCCAAGACAGACCTTCCTCTCTGTCAGAGTGGGTCCTACCCCAGAGTTTTGCCCGTGTCACTCATTCATCGCAGCCAAGTTGGTTCCAGAGTCTGGGAGCCACCACGGAGAAAGCCTGGTTCCTTGTTGACTTGCAGGCCTTGGTATCTGCGCCTTCAGATGAACTGCCTGTGATGAATGAGTGACACTGGCAAAACTCTGGGGTAGGAGCCACTCTGACAGCCTCCCCCCAAAACACTGAGGGAGTTTCCCAACCTGCAGCTGCCACCACCACCACCCGGAGGACTTCTATCTTGCCGTGATTCAACCTCCCAAGTCCAAAACAGGTTCACTCTCACCCACTCCAGAACTGTGCCCGGGCAGCAATCCAGGGATGAATTGGCATCCACTGCAGATCGAAAAAAGGAGATATAGAGCTGGGTGTCATCAGCATACTGATGATACAAACTCCCATACCTCCTTATAACCTGTCATATTAATGGCACAACTCAGTTGAAAAACTCAGTGTATAACAGACAACTGCTGTTTTCTTAACCTGAGGCAATTTGCCTCCCAGAGTTTTACAATTTATATAACTGCACAAGAAGTTATTGGCTCTTAAATTCCAAATAATACATGATTAGTCATAGGGACTGACATATGTTTTCTTCTTAGTAACAGTATCAGCTCACAGTGCTATTCTAGCAGTGATATGGACTCTGGTATGACAAAAAAGAAAGAAAGAAAAGGAAATGAAAGAAAAAGCGATGAAATCTTCTTTATTCCTAGAAACCAATACTTGGTGAGAAAGCTCACTCAGGAATAAAGCAGTTGTTTCAGTGGGCTCAAAGTTAAACTCTTTGGGGCTACAGTCCTAGAGAAGTACAGTAGCTGCCATTGAACCCTGGGGGACTTATCTCTGAATTATATACAAAGCATTGCTCGTTCATTTGAATGAAATTAATGGTAATAATTGCATGGTATCAAGTCAATTCCAGCCTCTGGCACCTCTTTCTAGGTGGTTTATCATTCTGTTCTTCTGCGACCCTGTATTTTCCCCAAAGCTGCTCAGGTTTGCTCTTCTCCTGGGGGGGGGGGGCAGAGTTGGAAATCAATTTTATAATCTCTGGCTCAGCAGTCAGGTACCCAACTCAGTGAAATATAAAAACGCTTCATTTGGGTTGCATTGCATAACTGTTGCACATTTTTGGTTTGCAAATACATAGTTACAAATGCATACTTTTCAAGAGAAATTCTTTTTGTACAAGAAATCCTACATTCTGATTATCAGAATTGTGGTGGTGACTCCTGGGAATGGTTGCTGTACATCTGAGCTGATCGGATGGCAAATACTAAGCATCCTTATTGTCCACAAAACTCACAATGGAACAAGTTTGTGAATCTTATGGTTCTAACAGAACTCCATTGCTTTGCTACAAGATTATAAATCAGAAGGTCACTGTCACTGGTGACATAATTTCTCCATTAATATTCTATTGACAAACATATTTATACAACAATGTGTATTATCATGCTACTATGCTTTTTATATTCTCCCTGTTCAAACAGCCATTTCCATCAACCTTTCGTTGAAGTCCGATTTCGGTGAAGGTCAGGCCAATCCTGTCTTTGGTTCTGCATTATCTCTCTGTTTAATAATGTGGTTCTTTTTTAACTACACTTGAATGCTGGAGACAAAATTGTATTTATTATCTTTTAGCACAAGTGAAGCTGGTGTGATTACAACATATAGTGGATTGTATAGCTGGCTGGGATTCAGCAAATACCTTGTTAGGCTTCAATTCAGAGCTCCATCTGTGCTAATAATTGTGAGCCAGCATTAACGCAGCCCTTCAGTGTTTCGCCACTGTTAGAAAAGATAACATGAGATGTATAGGATGTTGATTCTTGCCTAGTTATTCCTTTGTATGCATCCAGGATGAAGTCAGTGCGATTGGAATCCCAAGGCTGCACTCTTATTCCGAGACGTGACTGAAACATTGATTTTGGGGGGACTTGGATATGTGTATGGAAGAGAGTTCGTTTGGTTGCATTATGTAGTATGGTGGTACTACTACACCGTTAATACTGACGTGAAATGATTGCTTCTATTGATTGATCCAGTGCTGGTGCCTGTACCATTTGCACTTATTTTAGAAAATCCACGAGGGTCATCTATTTAAAATGATGCATGAAATTAAATAGAAATGTGTTGGATATGCAGCAGGAACTTGTTGACATTTTCCAGTATTATTTGTTTGTTTATTTACCATAACTTGCATACATGCTGTAGAAACTTGGAGGCATACAGTATTATCTCTTTCACTGTGCAGATGGAAAACGGTCAATTAATTTTATCTTTTTAAAAAATAAATAAATAAATAAGCAGGTTGTAAATATTCTACTTATTCCTTGCCATGAAACAATAAGCTACATTGCCTTTTTGAAGATATGAGTGTCCAATATGAATGTCTGATTTAATGCTTTCCAGTGGGAAGGATATTTTCTACAGTGAGGCTACTCGGGTTTACAAAGGAAAATCACTCTTGCATCCACATCTCATCTGAAACATTGAAGTTCATCTTCCCTCTACCTATGATAATCTGTAGCAATCATTATGCCATAGTGACAAAATTGCCATAGCTGCAGAACATGATTGGATCTCAGGTTTGGCTTTCAGGGTTTGGATTTGGGTCAAGGGTCAAAGACCAAACTGGCATTCAGGAAATGACACGGCCATTTTGACCAAAGTGTTGGCCAATGAAACCAAAGGGAAAGAAACAGCCCTGGCCAAAAGAGGCCGTGTCTCTTGATTTCATATGTGATTCAGATGCATGGAAGAAAGAGGTCACATCCAAAGGACAGGAGACATAAGAAAAGATGGAGAACCCATCTGTAGAGTAGTGTGGCATTCAGTCACACTAGGCTTGAACTGGGTCCTTCTGGTATTTTATGTTGCACATTCAAGTGGATAATCTTGTTGATGCCCAGAGATATGGAGATTAATTGTTGCAGAATATACAGTAGGACCCCCGTATCCACAGTGGATTGGTTCCAGCCCCCCAACAGATACTAAAATATGTGGATAATAGCAAGTGTTAAATATGTAGTATGTGTGTGTGTTTTGTGTCATTACAGTTTGACCAACTCTTTGTAACTCCATTTCCGTGTAGTATAGTAAAGGGGGGGAGGACCCAGAAAAATATTTTAATATTTACAAGAACTGGCCACAAGAGGGCCAGATACTATATGAATTAGAGATGGGCACGAAATGATTTTGTTTTGTTTTGTTTTTCATTTTTCATTTCATTTTGGAACAAAATGAAAAATGAAATGATTTTAAAAGAAAAATGAAATGAAATGAACTGGAAATTTTCTGTTCGTTCCATTTTGTTTTTCGTTAGGTTTCCCATAGGAATGCATTAAGCAATGCTTTCTTATGGAAAACTGTTTTAAACAACCTGTGTCCCCCCACTCCCAATCGGGCGTGTTGGGGGGGGGGAAGGTGCGGGTCATTTAAAATGTCTTAAAGCCACTGAGGATGAATAAAATGGATTTTTTTAAAAAATTATTTCAAATGAAACGAAATGAAATGAAGCCCAACAAAATGAAAAACAAAACTTCATTGCTCTGTATGTGATATTTTCAGGTGACAGATAAGTGAACTCGTGGATACCGAATCCATAGATATTGGGGTCCTACTGTACTGCAATATACTTGGTGACCCAGTACCACTTATCCCCACATATTTGGAATTGTTTCCCCTGCACCTCGCTTCCAACACTTTTTTTTGCCTTCTGCAGTTTTCATTGAATGAACCCCTGCACCTTCTTTTTCTTCCCTTGTTTCATCCATCAACCACTCCAAAACGTTCATGCCTTTAACTATTTCACTGTGTGATAGGATGTCCTTTGCTTCCTTTTCCCTCCACTTTTGCACTACATCATTTAATTAGTATTTGGAATATTTTGCTAACATTATGGTATTCATAGTATAAGCTCCAATTTGCCTTAGTGAAAAAATTTTTTTTAAAATGAAGGCAACAACAGCAGATATCCATCTTCTAATCTATGGAGATTGGTTAGACAAAATACAACCATGTCAACAACCATGTGGCAAACTCACCATAACTGGATGCTCTGCAAAGATAAATGGACTCTTCCTGAAATCCAAAGAAAAAAATAGTGGTTTTCAATTGAACTTTTTGACCATGGGGATAACTGGCATTTAAGAGGTTGGTCCAATGCTGGATCAGCCTCCAATATTCCCCCACCCATTAAATTGGCTGAAGTGCAGTCAATGTAGGAGTCTTTAGCAACAGGACAATGTTAAATACTGTAATATTATTTAAATACAGAAGGATCCAACTTCAGCTGCTGGCATTGCCAGGTAGGAATGGGAAATAATCTGTGTCTGAAACCATTACAGACCTGCATCAGCAGGACTGACCTAAATGGAGCAACAGTCTGACTCAACAGCTTCCTGAGTGGCTAGACATTTGCTACAGCCCTCCCCACTCCATACTTGCCGACATTCTAACAAGTTAATGATGCTGTGTACACAAGGGCCACTTCCAAAGAGACAGGAAAAAAGGCGTGAACACTGTGATCCAGAAAACATGTGTCTGCTTGTACGTCATAAACACATCCAGCCTCAACCCATTATGACCCCAGGCAACTGTTTTCTGTAATATATACACATGTAATGATGTTCAGTCCTGGGATGTCCAAGAAAAATGCTGGAAACAGCTTTTCTAAAGTTGTCTGGGCTGCAAATACTTGTGTGTTTACCTCAGAGTAAGTGCCATTGAACTCAACTGACTAAGGAGATATGAATAGGACTGCACTGTTGAAGCCTGTGGTTTGTTCTGTCAGGCATTATGAAGGGGATTCATCTGACCCAATAAAATGAGTTTAAGATAATATTTTATAAGATACACAATGGTCCCCCAACTGCCAATGTGGGTGCTTCAAGGTAAGAGAAATCATAAATAACTTTCATATGTACATCTCCTAGAGTTTACAAAGGCATGAGTCACTCTGAGTGGGTGTCAACTAACAGTAGACTTCACAAAGCTGTTGGAACATCACATATATATGGTAATCTCATTTTAATGTGTCGCTTAAAAAGAATAATAAAGTGAAGCATGAGCAAAGTGTTGGAGAAAAGAAGGTTGCCCAGCCCTGCTTATTTGCTCTAGCCCACTGGAGTATGTGGTTTCATATTCTGGTGCGTATGCTCAAAATTTACATAAGGAATACCACAACTTCCTGTCAACAGCACCTTCCCGGAATATGTTTCAGAGGAAGTGATTAAGATGAGCTAAGGTGCTGCTTTACTTTGCAAGTATTTGCTAAAGATCTAGTCTCTCTCTCCACATTTCATTCCACTTCTTCCAGCAGAGTCAATGGGCTTTCAAAAATTCATCAGAGCTAATGATCCAATGACTTTCTTAAGTCCAGACTGCTCAGCCATTGCAAGGACCATCCAATCCTACATCCAGATATGACTCAGCTGCTGCAAGATTGTATCATGTCAGCCTTCCACATAAATAAACCAGGCAGGCACCCATGCTCCCTTGGAAGCAGAAACTGAAAATGGAGAGACGTGTACTTAAAGTAGTGGCCAAAATGATTTATGCCAGCTAATGTGCCCTTGATGCACTGTTGGAGTGTAGGCCTCTCCTAACCTCCCTCGTAAAACAGGTCATTTAGTATGAAGAATATTATTTCTACCTTTGGCTTAATGGTAATGGTTTCCTGAGTTTGTAACAGGAAATGCGATGGAGGGGGAAAGTAAGCAGAGCCACCACCTGCACTGTTCAGATAACCACACTTCTTGACACGCTGAATTATGAAGCTTTTCAGAGGAGACAGTATCAATACAAACCCATTTAGAGGCAGATTTTTCCGCTGTTGCTGTTCAGTTTCCTCACCGCACTTAGATTCCAGCCCAGTTTTGAAAACAAAAGGCTAAAGAGCAAGAAAAAAATGAGGGGAGGATTCCCTGCACTAGGAAATGTTGTGATGAAAGTTTGGACTGCTGTGCTACTGTTCACGTGCAACTGGAAAAATGAGCCAAAAGCAAAAGTCAGGAAAGCTGTGTTCATTAGATTTTGATAAGCCAATGGTGGGGTTGATCCGATTTAGGTAGCCCAAATTAAACAAACAAAATAACTTTCAGTTTGACAACTTATGTTACTGACTTTCTGTGCTCATTCCAGGATCACAATGTTAGCAAATATCCATTGCTAAGTGCTACATCTTTAAAGACTATTTGTTTCAGCAATATGAATATTGTAGGCGATCATCCAATGTAGTGAATCATAGGATCATAGAGTTGGAAGAGACCTCAAGGGCCATCCAGTCCAGCCTCCTGCCATGCAGGAACCCCCATCACAATATTTCCGACAGATGGCTATCCAGCTTCTGCTTAAAAACCTCCAAAGAAGGAGACTCCACCACCTTCCGTGGCAGCATATTCCAGGGCTGAACAGCTCCAAGTGTCAGGAAGTTCTTCCTAATGTTCAAATGGAACCTCTTTTCCTGTAGTTTGAAACCACTCCCCAAGTCCTAGTTTCTGAAGCCTCTGAAAACAAACCTGTCCCCTCTTCGATATGACATCCTTTCAAATATTTAAACATGGCTAACATGGTTAATTTCATCCCCATCACTTCCTTGGAACCGACTGGCTCTCAGTAGGAGAGCAATGGGCCAAGAGATAGATTTGTCTATTTCCTGGAACAGTGACGCAGATTATAGACAACTGAAAATACCACTTCCTCTTCCTGGTACCTAGTACTATTAATATGGACTCTGCATCATAGACAGTAAACCTAGCAGGCATATAGAAAATAAAATATAACTTTGAAACTCACAGGGCGAAACCCTGTTCATGCCAACTCTGTGGCATAAGACTGATGAATTCATTAGCCAAGGCAATATTCTCCTCCCACCCCCTGTCCCCCAAGGTCCCAAGCGATTTCCTTCATCATCAAGAACCTGCAGGGATGACAGGAAAGGAGGTGAAAGTATTTAAAGGCCAGTTAAGTTATCACACAAGCAGGAATTTTCTGTAAACAAATACTTCCTTTCCATCCTTTGGCCCCCAACAGAATCTGAATTTTTCTTAGACCTGAAAAATCATCACCCGTAGGCTTCCTCTTCTCCAAGTGCCATGTCCTTGTAGAATGTTGGCCATCAGTAGCATGACCTGGTTTTTCTCTTTCCAAAGCCTTAGGCTACAGAACTTAAAGTGTTTCAATCCTTATGTTGTTAGGCTTAACGGAGAGACTCTGTTTACTGTTTACTTTGAGAATGTGTACGATGTGGCTGTGTTCCTCGCAAATAGAAATAGATTCATGTAGAAAGCTACCGTGAAATGTAGGTAATCCAAGATGGCAACACATGCATTTCTTAAAGGGCCTTTTCACACGACCCCTAAGATCCACTGGCCACTTAAATTCGGACCAGAGATCTTGGGAGTTGGTTGCTCTTCCTGCGTCCCCACCCCTCAGCACTTACTTGCTCCTGTCTGCGTGAGGGGAGGGAGAAAAAAAGAGAGGAAAAATGCAGGCTCACCTCCAAAGCCGCCCGGGGCTTCTCTTAAAGGGGCGGGAGGCAAAAAAACCAAACAGAAGCGAGGAGAGCCCGGCACTCACCAGATTACATCCGGATCTGGGGATTTTCACCCTCTGAGAGCAGGTACATGAAAATTGCGCTGGGACGCGCGTAGGTGGGCGTGGTCGCACTTAATTTCCTGCAAACTCCGGAGCTGGTGGGGAAACAATTGTAAGCTCCGGAGCTGGCAGCCATTTGTGGTGGAGTTTAGGGGTCGTGTACAAATACCCAAAGATGCTAGCTTACATCGCTCTTCCTTTAGTTCAATGGTTCTCAACCTTCCTAATGCCACGACCCTTTAATACAGTTCCTCATGTTGTGGTGACCCCTTGCCCTGCTTGAAAGAGGCCACAAGCCCTCTTTGGCAGGCCACTGCCGCGGGTGCCATAGAGAACTTCCCTCTACAGGCACCCTCAGCCAATTGCAGCCTCCTGTGCCATTGACTGACATCCCCTTCAACCTATCAAGCTGTAACTCACTATTTTCCCCCTTCCCCCTCCTCCTCCAGACCCAAGCTTCTTGTGCCTTTTTCTTCACTGGCTCATGGCGACCTCTGTGAAATGGTCGTTTGACCCCCAAATGGGTCCTGAGTCCCAGGTTGGGAACCACTGCTTTTGTTCATTTGCTTTCATTCATTGGATAGCTGAGAAGGTTGGAGTACCTAGGCTGGGAGTTTGATTCGCCACTGTGCCTCCTGGGAGGCACCTTGGGCAATCTGCACCGTGCCACAGTGCCCACAGAATAAGGGAATGGTAAACAATTTCTGAGTACTCTATACCGTTGGAAAGGACTGCCATAAGTCAGGATCAATCTGGCAGCACATAGTAGTATTTGTACAGTATGTGATGCAGCACAGCGACTGAGACTCCTTGCATCTTGTGTGCAGACTGAAGCACTCTGTAATTTTGTGGCAAAAAAACCAACCCTTAACAGGAATTGATTTCCATTTCTAGGATAAAACTGACAGTAAAAACACCACCCCTGGGAAATACATTAATGCAGTTCCGGAAATCATAAGGCAAAATGTTAAGCTCTTCAGTTACTTGGTTGGGAATGCAGCCTCAATCAAGAGAGGAAAAACAGAAAGCACTGTGTCAGAAGCAGTTTTCCCCGTGTCCAATAAGAAAAGCATTTCCAGTTTTCACTCTTGGCTCACTGAAATACTGGGAGGGATCTGGAATTTTATGAGGCTAGGTTTTCTTCAACAACAGTGCTCCAGTGCATCCCCTCGCATCTCCACAGCTGTTCCTGGGGGTCAGGGGTGTGTCTTTCAGCAGACCATTATGCCCTCTTAAAAGCCTTTTGCTTCACACACACACACACACACACACACACACACACACACACACACA
>JAHTLZ010000114.1:918027-947222 GCA_023846285.1 Phrynocephalus versicolor | reverse complement strand
AGAAGAAGAAGAAGAAGAAGAAGAAGAAGAAGAAGAAGAAGAAGAAGAAAGTTACAGTATTAGAGAAATACATTTATTAGAGAGGAAAGATTATGGTAGTCCTAATTCTAGCTGTCTAAAAGTCAAGGTTGTCAAGAACCATGGATGCCTGGTTCATCTCTGGAAAACAAAGGAAATGTTTCTGTTCCTTTAAGGAACACAAGAGAAAGAGAGGTGAGAGAAAAGGAAGTGATGTCAGCAACTTGAAGAATTGCAATCTAAGGTCAGGACAGGTAAAGGACAGGACATGAAACCTGAGGAGTCCTTTCTTTCTCTACTCTTCCTTGTGCAATGACATGCATCTTGTAGATGTAAGTTGAGCTGCACTCAGACACTTCCAGCAGATCAGACAGACTGGCTTCTTCTCATGGGAGGTACGCTGGGGAAACAAACTACCAACCCTTGATACTGTGACTCACTGTGCTATCCAGGCAGGATGGCAACCCCCCCCTCCCCATTTCAAATGTTAATAGGACTAACATGCCAACAGAATGTATGTTATTATCAAGTATAACTTCACTCTTTTATTCTTTGCATGCTAATTTGGAGGGAAGATCTTGGGATGCAGGGAGTTATAATAGTATGATTGTAGTCACAACAGCTCCACCAGATGGATTTCAAGTTTCCAGGATAGCTTCCTAGTACAAAAATAAATAAGGCATAGGCTGAAATCTATTAGCAAATCACAACTAGAGTAGGTCCATTGAATAAATGGAACACTGAGGAAATGCTTCACCAAATCCCAGTGGATTCAATGGGTATATTCTTGTGACTTATTGCTGAATTACAACCATTCCGGTGACCTGCTATCTTCAAAACCGTGTGGGCCCCTTTATTTCTGTTCTCTTCCTGACCATCACCACCACCCTCAGGACCAAACAATGGAAACAGTTGTTGAATATGGCTTCACTTAATTCACATAAGGTTTCAGTTAGCCTTCCTTGGGGAAGGGGTTCTGCTTTTGCCTCAGGCTTGTGCGTGCATTTCACACACACACACACACACACACACACACACACAAAGAGGGAGATTTGGGGGAACAGAGGGAAGGAGCTTGAGGATAATTTAAATTTGCAAGGCATGATTCAGCCACGTGCTGAATTTTGAATGGGAGGCTTAGAAATCTGCAAAGCTGTCTTGTAATGGCTTGTGCACAAACCTTCCTTTGGCTGCTAAACGCCAAATACAGCATTTGTTTTTAAGTGGTAAATGTCATGCAGACAAAAACAGTACTATGGGTTTGAAGACTTGTGCCACCATAACAGGTTCCATGCCAGCAGAACCAAAGCAGCTCGAAATATGTGTTGTAAAGGCCACAGGGTAGAGAGGGAAAATGGCTGAGAAACCAATTTTTAATTGTGTGAGATCTATTATTCCACACAATGGATTTAAGCAGTCAACATACACTAACTCCAACCAGGAGCAAGGTTTTCCACACTTTTCTGCAAGATGATGGTGTGAGTGGGTCAGAGTGGATATAATGGCACAGACATCAAACTTTTTTCTTTTTGAGAAAACTCTAATAGTTTAGGGCTATAACATCACAAGATTCTGCAGTTTCATTATTACAGACTAATATAGTTATGCCTCTGAATGTTGAATGTGCATGCACACATCCTGTGCAACCTAAGTATTCAAGTTTCAGCCTTCAACAGCAAAAACAAATGTTCTGACAATATCTGAGAAGCTGGTGTTGCAAAAGGACCTAGGGAGGTGCCTGTAGCTAAGTGATATTGCACCAAAGCACCATGATTTGCACGTCAGCAGGCCCTTGTTCAACCCTGGTCATCTTCTGCTTGAAATCAAACGTATTATTAGGCAGCATGAAAGCAGACAGAAGAGCCTCGTGGCACAGTGGTTAGACTGTTGTACTGCAGCTGTAACTGTGCTCACAACCTAGGGTTCAATTCTAGGTAGCAGGCTCAAGGTTCACTCAGCCTTCCATCCTTCACATTAGAGTATGCAGATGAATAGTCTCAGAATGCGGTATCTCAGTCACCCTAATCTGATTTACTATTGCTCTGTTTATACTAACATTCTTTTATGCCCCTCCTTTCTGAAAGGTCTGTTGGTTAAAGAGACAGGAAAATGACAGTTTTTATCTCTCCTCATGGCTGATAGTCTTACCTCATGCATACTAGCTTTAGGTTGTGGTGTAACAAGCAGAGGGACATTCTTCAATACACACTGTTTAATGTAGAATATTTGTTTTGTTTTTAAAGTTTAGTAAACCTTTTTTTACTTTAATGTGACTCATTATTTGCTCTGTGGGGGTTAATTGGACCAAGCAATAGTAAGACCTCTAACACTTCTGAGGTCGGTAAAATGAGTACCTAGCTTCGGGAGGGGGGGACAATGTGTAACCTGCTTAATTACTTGTAAACTGATCAGAGGGTGCTTTAAGTGCCATGGGGCAGTATATAAGCAGAACACTTTTAGAAAGACCTTTGCTTGAGATCCTGGATACTGCAACAAACATTAATATAATATTAGACAACTTTTTTTAAAAAAAGCTAATGGAGAATTCATGTAAGTAGATGCTCAAATAAAACTTTTAGTCGTTAAGGTGCTATTGTTCCTCTTTTGCATTTATTATTTGCTTTTACTTATCCATCTAGTACGGATCCATTCAGTGTTGCAGATTTAAGTCATCTCTCTCACCAAAATCACAACAGTGAAACATAAATACCTTACTGAAAGCTATGGAGTGAGTTACATTCAGACATCTTCTGCTTGTCTTCCATTCCATCATCAGGCTGGCATTTGGAAGCACCAGCTTGATGAAGAGTGGCTGGCATCATCGCAAATGACTTAAAAGCTCACTTTTTTATTTTCTTCCCCTTTCCTTTGTTTTTTTCTTTTTAAACATGTTTTGTGGAAGAAATGAAGGTATTACTCAGATCCGTTTTTTCATGGAACAATGAGGTAACCTCTGGGCAACAGCAACGAGTTAAAAACAATTTGACCCAACTGTTCTATTAAAAATTCTCTGTTCACATGCAGCCTCTCCTGTAACTGAACTTTTCAAGTAGAATAAATGGTTAGGTGATAAATAAATAAAGAAGGTGAGAAAGAGGGCTACAGAACTTACAGTACCTTTGCATATTTCCAAAACCTAATAGATGGTGGTCCTCTATTTTGTAATAAATGAATGATATATGGACAGGCTGGTGTTTGCTGTATTTAACCCTTAGTCCACAGAGATTTTCCAAGGTGAGTTTTAAATGGCTAGAAAATAGTTTATAAATACACTGAGAGAGCCCTTCAGATATTGGACTGGAGTAATGAAAGTAGGTGCCATTGCAATAATGCCCCAGAGGAAGGAGCTTCACAGCTGCTTCATATTATCCCTTACTTGGCAACCTGCAATTAATTGTTTAAAAGGAAAAGGATCAAACCTACAATATGTACAGCAGAGGGAAAGAGCAAAGGCCATGGAGGGAAATTGGACCCTTGAATCAGTCTTCTTTTGCTTTAATCACAGTCTCTCAATTTTCAGAGAAACACAGACTGGATGGATGTAGTCAGTGATGAGAGTCAGCTGTTGTGCCTTGGGTCGCTGGTTATTGCGACCAAAATAAATTGTTGTTCGTGTTGTGGGGGGAGGGGGGAGAATCTGCAAAGAAAACTGCAACACACTGAGAAATCAAGAGGCGTTTTTGAAAGGAAAGGACAGCTGAGTTTTCAACAAGCCCCAGTGAAAAAATGGTCCAGTTGTTAAAAACGTCTTTCTGAATTCCCGTAGCAAGTATTGTGTTCAAATATAGCAGTGTTTGCTGGAGTTCAGTTCATGTGGCTCCATGGGTGGTTTCAGTCTGCAAAAGTGTAACAATAGTACTGAGGGCCTAAAAAGGCTGTCTTGGTTCTTAAATACTGTACAGTATTAGCACAAAGTGCTGGCCTGTTCAAGAACAGAAGTAGGCCAGTGAGAGAAAAATCTTAGAAAGGACATTTTGCACAGTTTTCTTGAAGAAGAGAATACCAGAGGTGTAGATTGGGTTTGAAGCATGTTACAGCTTCTTTCTTTCCCACCATGTTTGGCTTATTTTAGTCACTCACATGACCATCTGCAAATGAGAAACATCAGCTGAAATCTTATTGTGCTTAGTGTTAAAGTACTTGGTGTTGTATGAAGTTATAACCTGTAGATGTCTGTGGGGTAGACTGCATTCTACATAAGAACATAAGAAGAGCCATGCTGGATCAGGCCAAAGGCCCATCTAGTCCAGTTTCCTGTATCTCACAGTGGCCCCACCAGATGCGTCTGGGAGCGCATGAGACTAGATCTCTGACTCCTGATACCACTCCCCTGCATCTGGCCCTTGTGCCCAATTGTCCAATTAATTGGGCAGTTCCGTGTGAAACACCTTGAGCAACACGCCTGTGGAACTGTTTTTGGTTATGACTTCCACCTTGGCACCAGTTCCACTACCATTTGTACAACACTGAGTTACACAAGCATAACTATACAATGGGATTTCAGCCACTATGTGCTGACCTCCAATTATGGCTGAAAGCCACGGCCTCAGTCATATACTGTAATCTGGAAGATTGTGCTTACGTAATGAATACATTTTGAAGGAACTGGGAAGCAAAGGAATGAAAACAAGAGGATGAGAATAAATGGCCAGTTTTGCAATGTGCATAGAGGGTCATCCAGAGGGAATCCGGGTATTTCTGCCAGATATGCATATTTTGGCTTCCACAAATTTACACACATGAAGATACAGAGGGACAGAACATTCTCTTGCCAAACTCTCGCTAAACTAAGAGATTTTAGTTGCCAAGCTGCCACCTGTCATAAACAGTGATTCAGTGCATATGTGAGCTGGCTCTGCAAAAACTATATTAAAACACATTTTTAGATACATCAATGGAATGCTTACACCAGAAGGAAAGCGACATAGATGCATTTTCTAAATAGTTGATCATCTTGTATCAAACCACTTCCTTCTGGTTGCTCCCCACACTTCTTAAGAGCAGAATGAACAAAGTGTATTGCTTTTGCTATGATCCTCATTGCATTCAGCAACTTCGCATACCATGTGGGAGTCACTGTCATTCTGTGATATCACTGCACCTTTCTTAAAGTCATAGATCAGTGTTTTATGAACGTGTGTAGGGGCACAGAATCACGCACAAGGAGAATGAAGAAAATGGTGTGCCTTTTAGCAACTGACCTATGAAGCACCGAGGCTTTGAACTTCTCCACATGTCACAAGCTGAATGAGAGAGCTGAAGTGGAGGAATAGGATGGTCCATCTCTGTTGGTGTAAAGCGCAGTTGGTGGGACAAAGGACAAAAGAAAGGGGGGAATACTTCATGAGCTGAAGCTCCACAGTGGGGTGAGCAATTTTGCTGAGTTCAAGGGGCATTTTTCTGCTGCAGAGACTCTCCGTGAGTAAAGTGAATTGGCCTAAATAGGGAGAGGAGGTTTGCTAAAAATAACAAAGCAAAAGTGGCCACAGGCTCACTTCTGGCTTTGAAAAACTGGCCTTTTTTGGGATGCTGTTAATACTGTGCAATCTTTCTAAGTAGTGAAGTTCTGCAGGCAGCAGGAGTGGGAATACATCATTATTTGCTGGGGACCTCTGGGAGTTGGCATGGATGGGGACTCCAGAACCAAGGGTAATATGATGCCCTAGGGCTATACTTGGCCCACCACAACTTTACAGGGATGTAGATGCCAGCCTAGACTAGGGTGTTAGTAGACTTGGGGACCTGGCAAGTTTTACAGGGTTATAATTTCTTAACGTTTGGTGAACAATGTGCTAGAACACCATACAGCTTGTTTAACTCAGTTTGTTGGGTGATTGATTCCCCAGGAGAAGAGTGGGCCTGTGTAGTCTTGGGCAAACTACAATGCTTCCAGATTTCCAGCAGAAAAAGGGAGTGGTAAGCTACTTCTAAATATATGTAGAAACTTCTGGAAAGGACTTGACAACACATTCTTCTTCATCATTTGTTGCTTTGTTGTTGTTGTTGTTGTTGTTGTTGTTGTTGTTGTTGTGATAAATTGCATTGTGTGAATACTCTTTTAGGGTTAGAAGGTCACCGAAGCAGAAATGTCCTGGAGATATACTCTGTACATCAGACGTGCTGTGCTTGATTAGGCCAAGCATTATGTCCTACACAGAACATAGCAGCTTCCATCAAAAGGTATCAGACGGAGAAAAAGCCAATTAAAGCCAAAGTACAGTAGTTGTTTGATCTGGTGATCAGACCAAGTTCTAGCCCCATCCTTCTCTTGGAGGCTGCTGTGCCCTGGGTTGCCTTTCTTCAGCCCCACCACCAAAAACGAACTTGAGGTTTCATTAGCAGTCTCTCTCTCTCTCTCTCTCTCTCTGTGTGTGTGTGTGTGAGAGAGAGAGAGAGAAAGAGAGAGAGAGAGAGAGAGAGAGAGAGAGAGAGAGAGAGAGATTACTGAGTAATTGACAAAACTTTTTTTAAAAGAACGGGGTGGAGAATTCCAACCATGTTCTTAAATATCTTAAATATAATATTTTTCAGTTTCCTGTTTTAATTTTTAGTACTACAAGGCCATTTTACAGAGTTGGAAGCATTTTTGTGATTGAGCCATGATGTGTCTGACTTACTGACCATAACAGTCGTGATTCATAGGGATCCTACTGGGATTTTCAAGGCAAATGAGATGATTAAGGCAACATTTTACCTATGCGACCTTCCACACACATGAATTTCCATGGCTGAGTGGGAATTTGGACTAGATCTCCTGAATCCTACTCCATCAGTCTATCAGCCACACCACACTAGATACTCTCAGAAATATCCATATTGCTACTCTCCTTTCTGAAGGCCCTGAAGACCTATTTATTTGCCGAGGTCTTCTCCAGTTAGTGGTGTTTTTTGTTGTTGTTTTGTTTTATTTTTCCTTTCTCTCCCCCTTTTCCACCAGCCATCTGAGAGGGGGCACATTTTTGTTATGGTTATAGTAAAATATTATTTTTCTAGGAAACAGACACAGCAAGAACAAGAGCAGGCCTGCAGATCTAGGCTCACCTTACATATATATATATAAAATCATGGATCAAAGTCGATAGGAATTATAATCAAACAACTGTTAATCAAAACTACATATATTAAAAATACAGAAACGAAATGCAACTCCATCCCCATCCTGACCTATTGATTTCAGTGGGACAGGTCAAATCTATATCTGGCTTGACCATGCAGAATATCTTGACTATTTCTTGGTTTGCAAACCTATGAACACTTGAAAGCAAATTCAGATGGACTTCCTTCTAAGTAAATGTATATAAAATTGGGCTGTAGCTATAAACTTGCCTTATATGGTAGCACACATGATCAAATGTCAAGTTTTGCCGGCTTATAAAATCTGCATGTCTATTTTTGGTTCATAAATTATCACCCGTATGTGAACACTTCATTTGATTCTCAGGAATGAGGTGTGCCAGCTCCCATACTATCTCAAGATAGATGCAGTTCTTTCTTTTCTATCAAATATACACCACAAACACTGAGACTGGAGTGGGCAACTTGTGGCTCTCCAAGTCTTGTTGGACTACAACTCCCATCAGCCGTGTGTAGCCAATTGTCCAACAATACATTGTGTTCAGCAAACTGCCTACCCTCTTCTTAGACCATGGGATTGCTATAGCTTTTTCCGTCTTCGAGTTTATAAACCAATGAATGTGCAATCCAGGGATTTTCCCTTTAGCCTGTACTTCTGCGGCAGAGAGGTGTACTGTTTGTTTGTTTGTTTGTTTGTTTGTTTGTTTGTTTATTTATTTATTTATTTATTTATTTATTTATTTATTTATTTATTTATTTATTTATACAACTTATATGCCACCCACTACCCAAAGGTCTCTGGGCCGCTTACAATTAAAATGAACATTTAAAACAATTAAAACATTAAAATGTCAGTGAACAATTAAAAACAATAAAATCTTTCACTAAAATTGCCATCAGGATCCACAATCTAGGTTATATGTCACTTAAAAAAACTTCTGAAACAGGAAGGTTTTTCCCTGGCACCAAAATGTCATCAGCATTGGCGCCAGGCAGATCTCACTTGGGAGGGCGTTCCATAGCCTGTGGGCAGCTGCCAAAAAGGCCCTATACCTACAAGCCATCCCTTTCACCAGGGATGGCTGTTTCAGAAGGGCCCCCTGGCTCGATCTTAATTGCTGGGTTGGTTCATATGAATAAGAACATAAGAAGAGCCATGCTGGATCAGGCCAACGGCCCATCTAGTCCAGCTTCCTGTATCTCACAGTGGCCCCACCAGATGCCCCTGGGAGCGCATGAGACTAGATATCTGTCTCCTGATACCACTCCCCTGCATCTGGCCCTTGAAGTACCCCGGTTTTAAGCCTGGCGATTACAAATCTCCATCATGGCTTGTAACCATGAAAAGAGGCGGTCCTTCAGGTATCTAGGCCCTAAGCCATTTAGGGCTTTATATGTCAAAACAAGCACTTTGAATAGGGTTCAGGCAGCAACTGGTCACCAATGAAGGTTATACAGAATCAGCATGATATGGTCCCTGGAACCTCCACCACTCACTCATTTTCTTCTTCCAGGGTTGCCAACTCCAGGAATATGTTGTTAGGATAGTTTACACATATTTTGCAAATGGAGCAATAGATGTTGTGTGGTGCATAGCTGTGCAAATGTTGGTGTGAAAGGGCATTAAAAGGGTTATAGCTCAGAGATCAGAACACATGCTTTGTGTACTCAGAATGTTAATGACCAAGGTTATGGATGGGAAGGGCTTTTCCCTGAGTGCATGGATTGCAGCTGGTAGTTGATGTTGACTTCAGTAGATTTGTACAGTGTTTTTCGGTATAAAATATCCAAAGCAGCTATAGTGCAGTCTTTAGGAAGATGGCATTGCACTATGCCCTCCTCCTCTTGTGTCCTTTTTTGTGCATTTTGATGTTTGTTTATGGGAATTATTTTGAAAATAAGTCTGCAACCCTTTGTACAAGTAAGTGGGAGGAAATATCACTGAGACAAATGGGACATGGTGTACTTTCATATTGCAGATATGCATTTATTTTGGTGAACGTGGTATCAAAATGTGTTTGACGGTAAGTCTTTCCTGTCATATGTTAACTTCATAATCAACAGCTAGTTTTCATGTGAAGATTGAGCATTGGGTCCTTTTAGATGCCAACTGGCAATATTATAACTGAAAGGGGGAGAAAACACAGCAGGGTATCTTTGTAAGGTGGCTATTTATATGCATAGGGGCCTCTTCTCACCTTACTTGCTGGACAACTAAGAAGGGAAGGGTGGGGAAAGTGGGTGCAGCTCCTGCTTTAAAGAATGCAAGTCTCCATTTCTGCTCATTCATCCCTTTATAGAATCATAGAAGCATGGAGTTGGGAGGAGCCTATTAGATCATCAAGACCAACCCCCTGCTGAGCACAGGGATCCAAATCAAAGTAGATCATCTGACAGGTGAGGGTCTGTCTCTTGAATGCCTCTAGTGTTGGAGTGCTCATCACCTCTCAAAGTACAGTAATTGGTTCCATTATTGTACTGCTCTAACAGTTAAGGTGTTTTTTCTGGATCGTCAGCCTAAATCTGTCTTATTACAACTTGAGCCCACTATTACTATCTGGGATGATCGAGAGCAGATCCTGCACCTCCTCTGTATGTATTTCAAGTATCTGAAGAGTGCTCTCATATTTAGTAACAGCAAATTCCAATACACAGACCCTCAATAGCTAAAACTTATGAAAAATCAGTGAGTGCCATATAAATACCTTGATCCCAACCAAATGGTGTTTATTTGGAAATAAGTCTGATTGAAACTAATGTGATTTACTTTCAAGTAATGTACTTAGCGGCAGGGTGTAAGAAAGGAAAGTGGGATTCCCTTTAAGCACTTCAACGACAAAAAGATAAACAACTCTCATGTACTATTTCTATATCCATAGCCACATGACTGTGTATATAAAGAAAGGAAATTTTCTCACAGCTACTTTTAGGCTTCATAAAAATAAATCTAGGAGCTGTAACAAATGAGGCAGCAGCATGTAAACAAACAGGTAAGCTAATAAAAAGTAAGCATGATAATAAGTATATCCATAAGTTGGAAGATGAAGATAACTGAGAGTAGCTTTCCACATTTGTAATAAAACAGATCCCAAATGTCTCTGCATGTGTAGCAAGGCTGATCCTCTTTCCCTTCCTTTTGTGTCAGAAGAACTCGGTGGTGCTTCCTGAGTAGAAAGTGGAGAGATCAACCAAATTTGTGTTCACAGTCCCCTTACCTCGGAGGCTCCTTCCAGCAGAGGCATAGCAAGGGTTTCTCCTGCCTTGGGACAAAGTCAGTTTTTGTGCCCCCCCAAGGGACGGGGAGGGGCTAAGGTGCTATGGAGAAGGTGGCAGTGGTAGCCAGGGAGCTCTCCGCACCTGCCCTGGCAGGTCACCCACGATGCGCCTTCCCGCGGCTCCTGGGAGATGGGCCATTTGGCACCCAATCTGGCATCCTGATGCTGTGCCCAGGGACAAATGCCCCCCTTGCCCCTCCCTCCATAGCAACACCAATGCCTTCCAGGTCCCCTGAGCCTGATTTGGATAGTTCCTGCGAGTGACTCAGATCGGTATATTACAATTTAATTTCTTCTGTTAATAAACAGAGTTACACGAGTCCTTCATTGGATTACAGAATGATGACAGAAAAGTGTGAAAGTAACCAAATGGGAAACCTAAATATTTATTTATTTATTTGGATTAAATAACAGGGAGTGGAAAAGTTGCTTCTATGTATTACAGGTTCCAGGAAAGCATAATGCTCCTAAATTATGATATTTAGTGTATGCTTTTCAAAAATATTATTATTGATGTCACTTCAATTTTATCACTGATTATTGTTCTGCTTTCTTTTGTGAATCGCCCCCACTGGCGTTGGTAGCCAGATAGACAGGATATAAATTAAATAAATAATAAATAAATAAATAAATAACCAAACTGGACAGGAGGTGGTGAGCACTTTAGTGCAGAAGACATCCAAGAGATATAGGTCCCTTCCAACTCCAGCTACGGCATATGTAGCTACATTTGAGAACATGATTTCGTGCCAGTGCAAAAATTATGAACTTCCACAAAGCTTGAAATAGCAGCTACATATCTTGCTTCTCTGAAAACGATTTTGCTACTGGAAGCTTTGTTGTGAGATTTCTTCTGCTATTATCCTACTTGAGCCACAGACAATTAACAAATTCACTTTGTCACGCTAATAGATTTGATGTTAGAAGATGGTTTCAAGCCTCCCACTGACTGTGCTTAATTGTGAATTGTGAGTTCCATCCTCCTCTGCACACCTGAGATGAGAACTACAATTGGCATGATTATTGGCTCTTCTGCAGAAGAGAAGGTAGCACAAATTTCTGTGAGCCAAGAACTGGGAGCAGCAGCATTCAAACTGAGGTTCTTTAGGCCTGTCATTTACAGTCACGTCAGTTGAAGGAAGGTGCGGGCCTGGTTGGAGCAGAGTAGACAACATTCAGGTAGCGTCAGTCACTAGACATCCTAGTTACAATTTGTTTTCTTGCTTTATGTGTGGGACTGGCTTTCCCAGTCCTATCCCGGTTGCTTGGCTTTGCTGGGTTGTCATTTCTGCTTACTTCTCCATCTACTCTTCCCTCCCCTCCTGCCTTGGTTCAGTTTCCTTGGCTTTGTTGCTATATTTCAGAATTTATTTAATATTTGGATTTTTTTCTTTTCTTTTCTTTTCTTTTCTTTTTATTTGCCTTTCTTTCTTTCTTTCTTTTATTTTTCCTTTCCTTTCCTTTCCTTTTTTGGCTTTTAACACACCATTTTATCTAATGGGTAAGGAAGAATGATGGCCAAAATCTTATTGTGTGGTTGCAACCTGTAGAAAATTACTCAAGAGCAACTTATGTTGAATTTGGGATGCAACCCAAACTACTGCACTGTGAAATGCCCAAATATCCAAATGGGGGATTAACGACCCCGGTGAGTTGCACTGATTATGTTCTGCTGGCATAGCTAAGCCATATGATTTTGGATAATAACATCTAAAAGAAATATATGTGCAAAATAACAGATCTTTTAGGAGTCAGTCATTGAAAAGACCCTACTGACCACTTGTCTCAGAGAATTTGGCCAAATCAAACAAGTTTTTTGTATCCAAAAGCTCAGAATTTTGTGAAGCTTCTAGAAAATATATTACCATACTTTCCCATCTATAAGATGCCCCCATGTACAAGATGAACACCATTTTTTCCAAACGAAAATTAGTTTCGCAACTGCATGGTTCTCTCCTCGACTTATTTCCATGTATAAGACAACCCTCAATTTTTATTCTAACAATTTTAGACAAAAATATAGTCTTATACATGGAAAAATGAAGTATGTTGCATTACAAATGTTTGCTTTTCCTTTAAAGTAATTCTACAGTATATTGCAAGTGTGTTGTTATTTCTCTTTGTGAGGGGAATTTCTCTGAAGGAAAGAGAGTGATCCCTGCACAGCGCGAGAAGGAGAGGGATGAATGGCTGGAGAAGCAGAAGAGCAGGGAGAAACCCAAGGTGCCACCCAAACTGGAGGCTCAAGATAGAGCAATGCTATGGTAGGGGTTTAATGACGCTCTCAAGATAATAGAGGAATCGAAAGAAAGGGAAAAGGAAGTTAACTTGGCTATAGCAGGAAGAGGGGACGAGGAAAAGGCGAGAAAGTCCCGCCAATCAGAGGTGGTGGAGGTGGGGTTCGGAGATTGTAAAAGGGGGCAGCCACGTGTATTTCCCCCAGATTGGGAGTGGGTCTGGATGGAAGATCCATGGACGGGAAACTGGGACAGAATGATGATGCCTAAGAAGGAGGCAGAGAGCTATAGGCGGCGGGTACATAAGAAAGGTTGTTCCTACTGGGGCGAGAGAGAGGCCCGCGAATATAACCGCAAAAGGAAGGCGATAAGAAAGACGCTGGAACTGGAACAATGGAAGAAAGACACTGGAACTGGCCAAGCTGCGGGAGGAGGCCAAGGACGGGAAACTGAACACCCAGATGGACTTAACCCAGAGGGACAACTATCCCTTACGCTGCCACCACCAGAGACGCCCTGGACCCAAGCTCACCTCGGAGGTTGGGGTGCAAGTGGGGGAGCCGCGCCTTGGTGGGACCCGCTCTCCCCAGGTGGAGGTGGGGAATTTGATTTCTCTTTAAGAACTCCTGCTTATGAGTTCAAAAACAATCCTTTTGTTACAGAAGTTAAAGATGTTGAAACTGTTGTAAGGAAAAGAACCTCCGTTGTAGTGGAAGAACCAAATAAAAGTTCTGTTTATTCGTTTCAAGACATGCCTTCTTTGAAGTTGGAGGGGCGGGAAGCCTGGGCAAAGACTCAACCCTCACACTCTTCTAGTCAGTTCTATTAATCTATAACATTTTAGTCTCAAGAATGTTGTACATCATCTTACAAAGATATTGTGCTTTTTACATTAGATTGCTGTGTTAAAAAGCACACATCCAGGAACACCATCAGCACATTGTAAATAACAGGTAACTTGTTGCCATGGCTTATGAGATTTCACCATGCACTTTGCATTTGGACAGCAGAACAAGTGTGAAATCCAAGATACATTAAATTATTCACAATTGTATTTTTTTGCATTTCAGGTGAGGTGCCTTCTGTTGCTTCCATGTTAACTGAAATTGTATATGGATTAATATGCCAGCCATTCTTTTGTCTGTTTATTCTACATCTCCTTAAGATGAATGCAGTACCGTACTTATAATTACCCATAATGTTGTAATTATTGGGCACAATCCACATATGAGCTTTCAAGTCACCATTGATCAGAGTACTTAACTGTGTTACGAATATTCTCTGCAGCTTGTGGTTGTGTCTTACTAGGCAAGCACTCTGAGCAAGAAGATCCACAAGCTACATATTGATAAAGAACTGCCTATCAAGCGCATGCCCAAGAAGAAGGGAATGTTCAGTAGGGCCGATATCTTTATTGCGCACCTACTGAAAATTGCTATTCTCCAGCAATTCATTTCAAGGGAGAATCCAGTAAAAACAAAAACCACCAAATTAGAATTTATGAGTTCTCTAGCATCTCTTCAATGGTAAACTAAAGTAGCAGTTTCCTGTCTCATTGCAGGTATTGATCAGTGTGTCAGTGTGAACTGAACCATGGTGAACAATTACTGTATGAAGCTAGACATATAATTATAGGATGTAGATTTTGTGATTCATTGCCATTTGAACTCACTGTGTCCACATTTCTTCTTTATGTATACCTCTGTGTGTATGTAGTTGTGAATTTAGATTATTCTCTGTCCCAAACTTTCTATGGGGTTTTCTGCCTTTTTTCTTCCTTCTCCAGGCATCTCTGGCTATCAAAAATATGTATCATGTTTCTTCAAGTGAAATAAATGTGCTCACGTCCTTACATTCTGCCCATGCCCTTCTTGGCAGAATTCCTTATCAACACTGCTTATCAATTTCAGGCTTATACATTGACTAAGACTGTGGTTACAGTACTGAAATACTTCAGCATATGTGGCAGTGTTATTGAAATTGATTTAAAATAATGTGGCTGTCATGTGGTATTGTGAAAACAGATCAAGAACTTTCACTTCTAAAGCAAGAAGAATTTCTCATACTTATTGTTATGGGGTTTGTGGTTCCTGCCCGACTCCTGGCCCGCTTGGGCAGCAAAATAAGAAGTCTCAAACACATTGTTAAACAGTTTATTTTCAACAACTTTTGAACTTTCCTCTTCCTCCACAGGAGCCTCCCGGTCAACGATCAATGGCTCTATTTCAGAATAGGTCTCTTCCATTAACCTGTTCATTACATCTGGCTCAACAACCCAATGGGTAATAGGCACAGTCCTGCTAACATTGAAGCCCGGGCTTAAAATTAACCTGACCATCCTCTTTTGTACCAAGGAGTCCAAACCCATGAGTCCTGGATCCTTCATCGCTGGGGGGGGGGGAGACTTGTCCATCCTCTGTGTTTTCCCATGGATAGAGAGACATTGTTCCCAATGCTCTCTCAGCTCCTTCTGTGTCTCCGGGCCTCCCACTCTTTTGCCTCCCTCCTCCTTTGTCGCTCCTCTGTCTGACCCCATTAAGGTGTTTTCTTCACCTTCTTTTCCTGCCATTCCCACTCTGCCTCCTCTCGGAGTTTGAATGTCACCCACACCCCCGTCCAAGGGTCCTCCTTTACAATCTCCACTAACTCTTCTGCCCGGCTTTTTCTCCCCGTTTCCCAACTGGCCAATCCACTCTCTTCCACCTTGCTTGGTTCTGCCTCTTCTTTACCCCCCCCCCATCTCTTTCAGGACCCCTGGACGAGGATGGCGCACCAGCCTTCTAACACTTATGAAAAAAGAGAATTCGCATTGGGCTTAACTATGGTTTCTTCTTAGATCAGTCCATAAACTGTGACCACATCAAGTCACAGCTTAATGTAGAAGAGGTTCCCCCCTCTCCCACTCCAGTTTACATGTACAAGGAACTCTGGCTAGTTAAACCATCAAAACAATATTAGTACATCAGCTGCATCTGTTTCCTGGGTGTGTGTGTGTGTGATCTGATCACAGTAACATATGCCCTAATTGCAGCTAGATGACTATAACATGTAGTACATTTCAGCTAGATGACTATAACCTGTTGTATGTGGGTCTGCCTTTGGAAAGTATGAGAAAGTCCAAAGGGTCCAAAATGCTGCAGCCAGATTGTTAGCTGGAGCTGGTTAATGGGAACACATAGCCCCTGTGTTACAGCCACTCCCCCGGATGCTGGTCGGTTTCCAAACACAATTTAAAGTGCTGTTTGTTTACCTTAAAAGTCTTAAAGAACTTGCGGCCAAGCTATCGAGAAAACCACATCTCCTGAATCTAGTCTCCTAGATTCACAACTACATTACAGCCTGCCCAAGCATTTAGGTCACCAGGAGAGGGCTTTCTCTCATCCCACTACCCTCACAGGTGTACTTGGTGGGGAAATGAGAGAAGGCCTTCTGTGTCACTGCTCCTAGACTCTGCAACTCCCTCCCACAGGAAGCTGGCCTGGCCCCATCTCTGCTTACCTTCTGTAGGCAGGTAAAGACCATTCCCTTCAGGTCGGCTTTTCCTTAGGGACTGGTGGTCTGAGAGGGATTTTTCAATGGATTATTGTGTTCTGTTGTTTTAAATGTGTTTTAATATTGATTTTATTTACCTTTTTTCATATAATACTTGTTTAATTCTTTTTAAATATGTGTACACTTCCTCTTTTTAGCTTTCAAAGGCTGTTTTTCAAGGATATGAGCCACCTTGGGTCCTTTTGAGGAGAAAGGCAGGCTAAACATATTTTAATAAATAAATAGCAAATGAAAAACTTCTGAACTGTACCTTGTGATCATGCCAGAGGAGTGATGATTAATTAAGTTCAAGGCTCATTAACTATTTGTGCATGTAGTACAAAAGGAGTCACAACAACTACAATAGCACTTTAACATTCTTCTCACAGTTAAGTGCAGTAATCAGAACACCCAAAGCATGAAAATACACTTACACAAGGATGACCGTTGTACACAATGTCCCTCATCCCTACTGCACGGGGCTCTGTCCTGCACATGTGACTCCCCCCCCCTTTCGGATTCCATCACAACTGAAACAAAGATTGTCACTGGGATGGATGTGTGAGAGCTGCAAAGCCCCATATCGTGGGGTGGGGTAGGGGTGTGCACGCCTTAGAGGGAACCTTTGTTGTATTGCATAATTTGAGAAAAGTGGGATACACATCTACTAATCTTTCATTGCACTGAAATAAAATGGTTTTGCGTATAACCAATTTTGTTATCTTTTTAGAGATTCCATAAGTTAACATTATGTCCTCCATGTTCCATTGGTATCTCTCTCTTTCCTTGTTTTACATGGCAACATACTGGTATTTAAAATAAGTCTGTAAAGCTACCAGTAAAAGCAAGACAGGGCAGATGCGCAAAACAACTTGGTAACACAACACACAGGATAGCATTTCATCACATAGTTCCAACACAGAAGCACAGACACACACCACTGAAATGATATATGTATGTTATGAGGCAGGATTTGTTTACGGCTAATAACACCTGATCATGTACTAAAAGGGGACTCAGTTTAGTTGCTTGTGTGACTTTTCTAAATTTCAGACTTTCCTTTTTGATGGCCTTGGCAAATTACGGTATGCCTCCCCACTCCCACTGAATGTAGGTTCAGATGACTGAAAGAAGAAGTCACCATATTACTCAATTCACATTTCTTATTCCATTGATTTTGCAACCTGCACGTTCTCTGCTGGAGTACTGGCTGTTAAGAAGTTAGTCAACCTTGTTTCATTTTATTTTTGAAGTGGTGTAACTTGTGTTCAAACTTTTTCTCCAACCTTTATTAGTGTCAGGCTAGATGGTATGAAAATATAGAAAATATTATATTTTTTACTTGGGATGCTAATGTACATGCATACATTGAAATCAACATCAGTTTCTTTTGAATATACAATCCTGGAACAACAACAAAAAAGCCCTTACAAACAACAACTCAAAAACACTAGACTATTAGTATTAGAACCACTTTGTAGTTTGTCCGGATTTTGCCACAAAAAGTGCAGACTGTGTTGGAGTCTTTCAATGGGAGAAAGTAATTGGTGGCCCAATTTTCATATCAGTTCTGGCATGTTTGAAGCTGAAACAACTTCTATGAGTTGTCTGCCATGCTATAACAAATCTAACAGTCTAAGATGGCCAGGTATTTAAAGTGCTATGATAGAGTCTCACAAAATCTTCTCATACAATGCAGTCTCCAAACAAAGACACTATTGCTAGAGTAGTGAGTATGTCTGCCAAAGTCTCAAGGAATTAGTGTTTCTCCAGGTCTCCAGCTGATTCTTCCTGTGTGTGTACTGGTTTTAAAGCCTCGCCACCGATCTCCACCCATGCCCAACTGGGATGAAGGTTGTCTAGCGTGGTGTGCTTATTTGCATGTTGACCCTCTGCCCAGTATCTTCACTCTGTTCCTGTTATGATTATTTTTGTCAAGCCAACACTGGCCATTTGGAGTGGGAGTAGAACAACTTTTTTGAATGCCATGAATCATGCCAGGAGGTTCAAATCCTGGAGCTTTCTCTCCAAACTGTTGCCTTCCCTTGCCTCTGTGACATCACAAAAGCCTGCCCTTGTGACATCACTAGGTTTCCCCCTCTTTCAATGTTTGGCTCTGGAATGTGAGCCTATGGGATGCTGTTGACTGGCAACCCTAAGTATCACTATCACTTAGGGTGGCCTGACAAATATGTTGAGTTCTCGTTCTCTCTCTCTCTCTCTCTCTCTCTCTCTCTCTCTCTCTCTCTGTGGGGGTGGTGGGAGTGGACATGAGTGCCCTAACACCCCAACCATTGACATTTGGGATTGTGTGTAGGAGATCTGGTAAACTTGGGCCCAGATTGAATAAAACACATCAGATGCATTTTGTTCATCTGATGCGCTTTAAATTGGCCATACTAATAACTGGCTAGCGTTTCCTCCATCCCATCCGCTTCTCACGCAAAAGGCAAACCCGGGCGCGCTGCCTTTTGATTGGACCGTGCATGGGGCACGACCGTGAGGATGCTCTATCAATTCCAGTCATCATGCTTAATTCTGTTGTTGCTGGAAAAGAGAGGCTCTAAAACGGCTTATCCGACCCGACCTCCTTTCCCTTCTTAAGGCCAGGCGTAGCTTAACAGCCTCTGGTCTCTGCACATGCTCAGAGGCTCTTTCGCCTTGCAGAACAGGCTTCGCCCACGCTTCCAGCCGGGCTCCTCCGTTTCTTCCACCGCGAGCTTCTCGGGTTACCCTTTGGGGGCTCAGGCGGCCGGCGCACGTTGTCCTCTCCGCCCCCTCCGGCCTTCTGTCGGCTCTCTCTCTCGCTCTCCCTCCCCCCCCGCCTTTCTTCCTTCAGAGTAGCAGCAGCATCTGCTGAGCGCCCCCCCGTCCCTCCCATCCCTGCCAGGCAGCGAGGGCGCCGAGGAGGAGGAGGAGGAGGGAGGGAGGAAGGAGGAAGGAGGGAGGGAGAGCCGGGGAGCTGCAGTGAGGTCGGGGGAAGGGAGGAGGGCGCGAAGGCGGCGCAGCAGCAGCAGCAGCAGCTTCGGCATAAAGCGAGCTTTCTCTCCTTCCCGCTCCCGATTCCACGTCCGCCGCCCGCCAGCCAGCGGGGATGGCGATGGCGATGGCCTCGGCTCCCCTCGGGCCAGAGGCGGGCGCCGGAGCGCGAAAGGCAGCCGGAGGGGAGGCAGCCCCGCGAGGAGGAGGAGGAGCAGGAGCAGCAGCCACAGCAACAGCAACGGCAACGACAGACGCCGCCGACGTCCAGGAGTGACCGGGCACCCCCTCCGTCTCCCCTTAGCTTCTTTCCCCCTCGGCCGGGCCGCGTCCTTCCGCGTCGGCGCCCCAGTTGGACACCCTCCCCCCACCCCCAGCAGGGGCTACCGGAGCCTCCCGGCGCCGCCGCCACCGCCCCTCCTGGCTTCGCCCTCGGCCACCACCATGTGGGGGAAGCTCCTCGCCGAGCTCGGGCAAAACGGCGACTACAGAACGGGTAAGGCGAGGAAAAGGCCAGCTTGGCCTCGGGCATCATTGGGGGTGGGGTGGGGGAAAGAGAGGAGCTGCTTCTCCGCCTTGCAGGCGTCGTTTCGAAAAGAGGAACTGGAAAAGCGGGGGCAGGGGGGGGGAAGAGAGAGAAAACCCCGCACGTGTGAGCGCAACCCGCGCGTTGGGTTTGGGGCGATTCGCCTCCGAGCCTGCCTTTCCTTGGGGGGGGGGTGTCCGGAGTGGAGCTTTTTCTCCCGCAACTTTGGCATTGCAATAAAAGCTCTCTCTCTCTCTCTCTTCCTCCCTTTGCACTCGTTCCCTAGCGGGGAGAGTATGTGTGTGTGTGTGTGTGGGGGGGTTGTTTCGTGACCGCTCCCCCCCGCCATCTGGTGTCGGGCTCGTGGGGCCGAGGGGCCGTGGGGTGGAAAGGGAAGGCGAGTTTTGCGCGGCGCCTGCGGAGAAGGTCACGGGAAGCGATCCGCGCCCTTGCGCGGGCGGCGCAGATTGCGGCAGGCAGGCAGGCAGGCAGCCCGGGGAGGGAAAGGGAGACGCCGCTTCCCGGGAAAACCTTTAAGCTCCCGGGGACTGTAATTAGCGGGCGGCTATATATAGCACTTTCTCCCTAATCGTCTTTAAAGCTGAGGCTGCGGAGAGGAGTGGGGGGAGAGGCGATCGCGGCGTTGTTTTGAAAATCTAGCTCTTGCAACGAATCGGCAGCGTCTTGGAGATGCCAGGAAGGAGTTGGGGTGTGTGTCAGGAAGAGAGAGCGGAACGGTCCGGATTGAGGGTCCCCTCGCCCCGTTGCACATGTCACTAAAATAAATAAATAAATAAAGGACGCGTCTCTTTAATCATGGAATCCGGTTCCCTTGCAGAGAGAGAATGCGTACTCTCTGCTTCCGGGAAGTAAGGCTCCACTCAGGCGTAGGACTTTTTATTTCTGACGGAAGGCTTTTAAAACCTCCATAATCGCAAACCCCAAATGCATCCCCGTCAAGACTTTTTATTTACATCGGTGGTATTTGGATGCGCTTCCGCTTCAGCCTATCCAGACCACGTCAGTAGCTCCCTTGGTTAATTGGTTTGTGCAGTTATTTCTATGTCAAGATGGGATTAAGCTGAATATTATTGCACTGATAGTCAAAACAGGGCTGTTAAACCACCAGCGCCTAACTTGATTCCTGGGATAGAACTCTTGGCTTTGTAGGGTCTGAGAACAAGCTGTACTTGGTCTACACGTCCGTTTAGCATAAATCGCCATTCTTTGGTAACATTGTACTGTGAATTGTTGTATTGTTTTGTAAATCTTAGAGGGAAGATATATAACTTGAACTTGCTAGTCAAATTGCAGTATGAAAACAATGAAACTCACTATGCATGTTTAGTTGTCCAGTGTTTCCATTCACTGTGTGTTGTGTCGTTACATATCCATGGAGTTTTCTTGGCAGGAATACTGGAGTGGTTTGCCAGTTCCTACCCCATTCACTATGTAACTTAATAGTGGCCATCAACGTTAAAATAACACACTTTTCTCAATTTACTGGGAGGGCCTGGAACAGATCTATCACATTTTCTTGGGTTTCTATTGGGATGATGGTCAAATTGGTTGCAGAATGGTCTTTTCTTGTCATAATGTCAAAGGATGACATTTTTTTCCTGTTGGTTTTCTGGAACATAGGTCTGTTAGTCTGGAAGTACTGCGAAGTTTTTTGTTTTTTGTTTTTTATACATGGTGAAGATGTTACTGTGCATACAGTACTTTGTTCCTTAGTACAGTGGACCCTTGTATAACAAACAGCTTGTATAACATAAAATATGTACAACATAAAAAATTCCGGAGATAGGGGAAATTTGCTTAACAGAATCACCTATGGAGAAAATCCGCACAACATAAAATGGGATTACTCCATTTTCAATGCATTTCTATGGGAATTTGTATAAAGGAAAATTTGCTTAACATAATTTCATTTGAAATGAATTAATTCCTTTATACAAGGTACCACTGTAATTGGTTTTATGTAACAAGGTTCAGTCTGGAACAAGGGTTGCTCTTCACCGTTGAGATTTCAATTTGTTTTAAGTAGCTAAATCATGCACAGTATGGTTTATCAGCATCATGAACATTTGCAGGTATCTTAATCTTTCCCAGCATTTTTTTACCTCTGTGTGATCCATTTTAGAGGAAAGATTCACTTGGTGTTGGATTAAACAGAAAATCCATCTAACTTTTGTACTTCAGATTGGCTGGAAAAAAGTAGACTTAATATACATTTGAGGCAGTTGCATCCAAATTAAAATAACTGTAGTATTGTCTCAAAACGAACCAAGCTTTCCTGGTGTTTTGGACTAGAACTTCCATCATAAGAAATATGGGGGGGGTTACACAGGGATGGATATGCAAAAGTTGAAACTACAGTGGTACCTCTACTTATGAGTGACTATTTAGGAGCAATTCAACTTGAGTGGAAAACTGTTGGCATTTTAACTGCTGTCTTACAAATTTTAGATGCGGTCTGTTCTACTTACATTTTTTAAATTTTTTATTATATTATATTTTATTATTTTATTTTTCGACACGGCTGCTCTACTTACAAGTTGTTCGACCATGCATTCAGAATGATTAAACTTGTGAGGTACTACTGTACTCAAGAGCAGTGTTTTTCAAACTTTTTTGGCCAAGGCACACTTGCTTGATGAAAAAAATCACGCGGCACACCACCATAGAAAATGTTAAAAAAATTAACAAGGGGGGGGGAAGGAGTAGATCAGCAGTGGCTGGAGACCACCCCACCCCCCCTGCACCTGGAGATGATGGGCTGCGCGGTTGTAGGACGCGCCGGGCGGGCGGGCCTTTGGGTCCCGCGGCAGGGGGGGGGCTGGCCACCCGCGGCACCAGGAAGCCCAACACACACACACACACACACCGAGCCCGAGCCCACACCCACACACCCACACACCCACCGGAGGCGTCGTCCGGGCGGCGTGCCTGGTGACGGGGGCGTCGCAGGGCTTCGGCAAAGCGTGGCGCGGCTGCTGGCGGCGCGCCTGGTGCCGGGCTCGCTCCTGCTGCTGGCAGCGCGCTCGGCGGGTGCGCTGGAGGGCGAGCTGCGCGTCCAGGCCCTGCCCGCTGACGAGGGGCTGCAGCGCGTGGCCCGGGATGCCGCCGACGCCCTGCGCCACCACCACAACGGCGCTCGCCTCCAGCTCCGCCTCCTCCTCCATGCTTGCTCCCCCCGCCCTCCCTGTTTTCCTTCCGGAAAACAGGAAAAACAGGAGGAGATCCATCTGGGCACACACACACGCGCGCACGCACGCACACACGCACACACACACACACACACACAAACACCAAGGCATGGCCTCGGGGGTGGTCGCGGTTAGGGAGTTGGCGGGGAAGCGCTCCGGGCGGGATGCCCGAGGAGCACCGGGCGAGGAGGACTTACTTGCGGGGAGGAGCATCGGGAGGGATCGGAGCGTCCGCTTTCCGCTTGCCGGGGCTGGGCGGCGACGGTGGAGAAGGGAAGCCGCGCGGCTGGAACGGTGTGGAGGAGCCGACTCCTGCGCGCTGGTGCCATGCTTCCTCCCCCGCCCTCCCTTCCTGTTTTCCTTCCGGGCGGCAAGTCCATCTGCTTTTTCTTCCCTGCGGCAGCGGCACACGAAGCCGGAGGGGGAAGACCAGTCCCCATTCCGCCTTGCCTTGCCTTGCCCTGCTCTTGCCCCCTTCCGCGGACGCGCGCCACGGCACACCCAGCAACATTCCGCGGCACACAAGTGTGCCGCGGAACACCGGTTGAAAAACACTGCTCAAGAGAATACATCTCAGAGACATGAATGGTGAAAAGAATCAACTTAGGTTTTTAGAAGAATCAGCAGAACAGTTTGTGCAGGATGCATAGCTGCAACAGCGCTTCTGTTGTTACATCTATTTTTTAATTATATAGTTTTGTTAGATAACATTACAGTTGTTGCTAGTGGATATTAGAACTCTGCTGATGAACCGAATGTGACATTCCTGTTGTCAAAGCTGGAACTCTTGGTGCCATATAATGCATTTTAATCCACTTTAGTGTGTTTGCTAAAATCTATACTATCTGCTTGAAGCAATGATTATGTCTACTGAGCACTAAGATATTAGAAGGACAATTGTTCTGAACTTACATTCTTAAGTCTTTATTGTTGTATTTTGATTGGCTGAAACATCTCTACTGTAATAGTTTCCTGAACCAATCAGATTAGTGTAATTATGATGTCATAGTACTTTGGTAAAAGTGTTTTTATCATTCTGGTGCTAAGGAGGCCTTGGCTTTCAAATGTGTCTTTGAAGATCTAACTGCTTCAAATTGTTATGGCAGAAATGTCAACATTTAACTTTTTGAACTGGTAGCATGCAGAGTTATTTTAGAGGGATTGGTGCTCAGTTGGCAGCTCTGATTGAGCTAGAAATAATTTGTGCAAGGCAGTTTTCACAAATTACTCATTACAGCATTAAGAGTCTGCCTTTAGAGTGTTCCCTGTCTAAATGACACTCATGTACAATTGCCACTCTCTACCAATTGGTGTGCATGGCAGATGTTTGCACACCTGCCATCTTTATGCTGCCTCTTTGCCCCCCTATAGCCAAGATACCTTGGCTTTTATTAATCTTTTTGCTGGGAAGAGATCTTTTGCAGTCTTGGGTCTGTTAGTAGGACCATTTATGGAGTATCATTTTTCAGTAATTAAAATTAATATGAAATACAGTCACTCCTCACTTAACAACATTCCTGTTTAAGGACCACTCAAGCTTTCAACCAGTAGTGGTGGCCTAAGCCACTACCTAATTGCTGCCTCAGGAAGAACCTGCTGTTCCAGCCCACAGGGCTTGGGCCAAGGCACCTGACTTGCCTCCACCTACCTTGTCAGTAGCTCAAAGGGGAGGAAGCAGGGCTGTAGCATCATCCCCACCGCCTTCCTCCTCCTCTGCTGCTTCCAAGGGATGGGCATTGCTTTGAGCGTCACGGCTTCTCTGCTGGGGAAGACCCGAGCAGGGTGGAGCATCGGCCACCTCCACCTCCATTTTCCCTTTTGGTTCTGCTTCTCCTGTGGCCTTTTGGAGAGCTTCCCCACTCTGACCTGCCTTCAAGGAGTGCGTCCTCAACATACTACAACACATCTGTTTTAAGCTCCTCACTTATATATCTGTTGATCGATCCATCCCTCCCTCCATCCCTTCTGGCCAAAGGCTACGGGGTAGTTAACAATCCATTAAGACCAAAATCAAAATACAGTAAAATAATAATAACACAAAAATAACTTTAAAAAGAACAAAAGTACAAATTGGCCGGTTAACATCACATAGAACTTCCAAATACAGTACATTAATATTATTAAAATAACAATAAAGCATTAACAAACAACAATATATCAATACAGTGTTGGGTAAGTCTTTCAGGGAATCATATGTTCTTATTTTAAGTTGACTCTGGATATGGCGGTCTCAAAAGCCTTGTTTTTAATAGCCTTTTAAATGCTTCCAGAGAAAGGGCCTGTCTCAGACGGGAGCTCATTCCAAAGTTTCGGAGTTATTGCCAAGAAGGCACAAGTTCTAGTTCATTCTTTGTGTGTCCCTCTCTAGGCATTAATGTTCCTAATTGCTTGGTTGGCGATGAATGGGTAACACAAACAGATCTGGGTAGAAGAAGGTGCTCTGTCAGGTATGGAGGTCCCAAACCATTTAGGGCTTTATATGTCAAACTTAAGACCTTGAAGCTGGAGTGGAAGTGAGCAGGTAACCAATGCAACCAAGCCTGGGTAGGGGAGATACGGTGTTTTCTCAACCCAGTGAACAACCTGACCGCTGCATTTTGGGGCTGTTGAAACTTCTGCACTAGTCTTGGGCAGCCTGATGTAAAGGACATTGCAGTAGTCTGATCGTGAGACTACCAGTGCATTAACCTGAGTAGTGGAGGCTCCTGATCCAAGGTAAGGGTGCAGCCAGGCAGTACTTCTAAGATGCCACCTGGAATTCCATGGATAGTGTTGGATCCAGTAGAATGCCCAGGCTGTAGACCTCATTCTTCATGGGAAGAGTTACCCCACCAATGAGAGGGATCTTCCCAGTTCGCAAACAGCACCCCCCCCCCAACACACACTGAGGCTCTCCGTCTTTTCTGGGCTCAGCCTCAGCCTGTTTTCCCCCATTCATCCAAGTACCACATCCAAGCAGCACTTTAGAGCAGTGATGGCGAACTTATGGCACAGGTGCCAAAGGTAGCACTCGGAGCCCTTTCTGTGGGCACCCAACATTGCCCCTTCATAGCTACCTATATACAGGTTAAATTGCTGTATTGGCACTTTGCAAAAAAATTAGTGGGTTTTGAATTGCAGTTTGGGCACTCGGTCTCTAAAAGGTTCGCCATCACTGCTCTAGAGTATTCACTTAATGACCTGGTAATAGGAACAGAACTCTGTTAACTGAGGAGAGCCTGTATAAGGAAACCATGGTGTGTTGCACTTGATTTCTCAAAGTGTAAGATGCTTAAGAAGAAATAAGTATTTTTTTTTTACTATTTACTGTTCATCATAATATGCTAGTAGTAAGAAAATGACTTTGGAGTACCTGTCTTCATGGGACAGTTACAAAGACACATGCAATTTATTTGTTTAAGAAGATACCTGTACATGTGACCTATTGTGAAATTATGAAGATGCCTCATTGGTAGTTGGCTTCTTGTGGACGGGAATGTTTCACATGTGGTCATGCTGTTGTTTGTATCCCATTGTTAGAGATGTTTTATGGGGACATCTTCAATTAAATTCTGGTGTGAAGCATTAAATAATAGTGTATTCAGAGCAAAGCAAAATGTTCTGCTTCTATACCACCCCATAGTGCTTAAAGCACTCTCTGGGTGGTTTGCAATTTATTTATGTAGGCTACACATTTTACTGACTTCAGAAGGCTAGACGGCTGAGTCAACCATGAGTCTACCTGGGATTGAGCACAGGTCTACCGTGGTCATGAGCACAGTTGTAGCTGCACTACAGCTGTTTAATCACCGTGCCGCAAGGAAAAGAGCACCCATGGATCATTTCAAATCCAGATTATCTTTTTAAAAAGATACATTAATAGCTGTTATTAATGTCAAAAGAGATCCAGATGTTACTTTTTCAGATAGGACTGCTTCTGTTTCAAGGACCTCACATTTTCGTACCATAATTTCGATTCGTATAAAATGTGGTTGGTTCCCCTAACTTGCACATCCTGCTAAGTTTCATTTGGCTGGCTGCCCATCACTTGCCCCATTGGATTGTTTGCATTTGAATCAACACATATAGGTTTGTAGTATAAAAGTATTTTATAGATCCAAAGGCGGTAAGATTAGGTTGCATATGCAACTTGTATTGATTGGTTGAAAACTCTATATTATAAACATTTCCTGACTGCATAAAATCATACAGCTCTGCATAGCTGGGCAGTTCCAAATTGTGATTAATTAATATGCCGTTCTGATATCCCAACAGTTACCTTCAAATGAGGAGGAATGCGACTCAGCTCACCAGAGTAGCATGGAAAAGCACAGGTTATAAACTTAAGCTTTGTATTATTATGTTTCTTTTTATTGATTTTTGTTATCTCTTCTTCCATTTTGTTTTCTGTTTCTGCTAAGCAAGAAATTCACCCAATAAGCATGTAATGCTGTAATCTTCATAAACCTAATGTGTTCTTGAACACATTTTCTTCAAGAGGCATAAGGTTTTCATCTAACATTCCTCTTAACTATGCAAGTAACAAAATGTTTGAGACAAACTCATGGAAGCCTACAGGTGTATCTGATAGATTTCAGAAATATTTACTTTCAAAAAGAAAGGCGATAGGGAAGTTTCTCGCAGAGTACAAAGCCAGGGACTGTATTGAAAAAAAGATCTCCATACCTTATCTCCATCTTGCAAATTAAGAGTGAGTAAATGAACAGAACATTACTTATCATGATTATCAAGAGGCTGTAAAGTGGAACTTTAGTGTGTGAAAGAACACATAAATGAGGCCTGGCATTATAATAGCTTGCAGAACCTTAATACTCAAATAATTACACTACAACTATCTATGCCATGTTTTAGATTTTATAAAATATAGTGAAAGATAGAAATTTTATATATCTTATATCTTTATAAGCTTTTGATGGAAATTTAGCTGATATTTAGCCAGTACAATGGTGCCTTGACTTACGAATTTAATCCGTTCCAAATGCATGCTCTTAAGTCGAACTACTCTTAAGTCGGGGCACCTATCTAAAAAAATAAAAAAATAAGTTAAAAATGAAAAACAAAATTGCAAGTCGAGCAGACCATATCTAAAATTTGTAAGGCGGCAGTTAAAATGCCAACAGTTTTCTGCTCTTAAGTCGAATTGCTCTTAAGTCGGGGTACCACTATATTTAGAAACTTGATCCAGAAACCTTCTGGAAGTGTGATGCTAGTAGTGTCAGCCTTGTCATTTTTGCTTCCCCATTCTTGTCCAGAAATGAGTCTTTTTGTGCTTGGTATTATGCAGCAAATATCTTGTATTGGCAGCATTGGCAATTCCCTGAACAGGGTAACTTTTTTGTGTTTATTTCAAACCATAGGTTGTATGTAATGAGAGCTGTCAACCTCACTGGGAGTGTCATAATCTGAAATTCACCAAGTATATGAGATCATGGTCTATTATGAGCTTTTGGTGTCTCTTGGATTGGGCAGTTATGTTAAAAGTTAAAACTGCTGAATGTGCACTGGATAGATGAAAATAGCAGACTAGACTAATCTGTTGGGGTGGGTGGGATGGGGTGGGGCTGGAAATGAGAGAAACTGGAGTAGTTTTATACCTTTGTTTTGCTCATGATGAGGTCAGAACAAAACCTGAAGCCTTACAGAAGTAAGTGCAATGCTGTTGCTGCCTTGTAATTATGTTGGGGAGTTCCTGGAAGAAGGGGGATTAATGGTGAGTTTGTTTCATTTGCTGTTTAATATATAAATATAATAGTGTGCACTTGGGAAAGCTAGATATCATTGTTATTGCATCTTGAAGGTCAAGGATCCAATCTCCAGCATCTTTTCTTAGCATTTCATTCTATTTCCAGTGGCCTTCTGGTCATTAGATTCTATGTTCCCAAAATAATGTGAGTTTGTGCTGGATTTGCTGGACCGGTCCTTTGGTTGATGGAACCGCTGTTGTGTCTTCCAGTTCAACCTTTCTTATTTCTTTTGAGATTGGATTTTGGGTAGCGCTGTAACAAACATGTATGAACACAGTGTTGCATCATGAAGAAGCCAAGGAGACTCTAAGTCAGGGGCGCCCAAACCTTTTGTAAGGAGGGCCAGATTTGGTGGCTGAGAATGTGTCAGGGGCCGGTTGCTCCCCGACCCTGCCACCCCACTGCAAGCCCCACCCACTGACCCCTTGCAACCCCACCCGTAGGAAGGAAGGCGGGGACCAAGGGAGGGAGGGAGGTGGAAACCAAGAGAGGAAGGAAGGAAAGTGGGGAACAAGGAAGGGATGTGGGGACCAAGGGAGGGAGGGAGGGAGGAAGGAAGGTGGGGACCAAGGGAGGGAGGAAAGAAGGAAGGTGGGGACCAA
>JAHTLZ010000114.1:902765-918017 GCA_023846285.1 Phrynocephalus versicolor | reverse complement strand
GAAGGTGGGGACCAAGGGAGGGAGGAAAGAAGGAAGGTGGGGACCAAAGGAAGCACAGGGAGCCGTGGCCACAGGTCGCCCCTTGGAAGTTGTAATCTGTGTGACCTTGCAACCCCCTAACCTCCCCAGCGGTGGCAACGGCTCGCCCGCCAGCCCACCCCAAAGCTCCTTGGCGGTGGCAGAGGCCCGCTGGCCTGCCCACCCCACACGTTCCCCTGCGGTGCCGGTGGCGGCAGACTGCCCATCTGCCCAGCCGTCCAAGCTTCCCAGCGGTGTCAGTGTTGGCAGAAGATTTAAAAAAAAAACATGGGGTGAAGGAGAGGGAGGGAGGGGCAGGCCAGCCAGCCGCAGGCCACTCAGAATGGCCTGACGGGCCGGATTTGGCCCCCGGGCCGGACTTTGAGCAGGCCTGCTCTAAGTGTCAAATCATATTCTAGTTCTTAAGGAATATTACCTTCTCTTCTAGCAGATGACAAAAAAGGAAGCAACAGGAATGCAGTGAGTTTTACTTTGGTGTTCTAATGACCAATTTCTGAGGTCAATGTGCAATAGCGACGACCATTCAGTTGGTGATTTACAGCAATAAGCATGGGAAAACATTTCCAAATCAAATCAAATCAAATCAAATTTTATTATACGATCATTGACCCGAGTAATTAAAAATAGGCTTATAAAATACAGTATATAAAATACGTAAAATACATAAAATACATAAACATTAAAATATTTCAGGTAAGATTAGTCCCTATCATATGGCTATATAGCGGATTCCTGAACCATAATTTCAACAATTTGCTGTCCTAAATATGGTTAATAATAATCTTTAAAAGAACTATGAACAGCTGTTGTTATTAAGCATTTTAAAATAAAATAGTATTACTCTGAAGGAAGAAACAAAAACAGCATTAATTGTGCACGGTGGACTAACATTGACCACAGTCTTTTCCATTGTATATCATATTCATCCCAATTTACTGATGGAAGGCATGTTTAGCTTCAAATTCAAGCAGAGCAAACACTTACTAAACTGCTTGTTCTCATAATAAACACAGCATTTATCAATTTCATATTACATACTTCTTGCATACATTATTTTTGTGTATGGGGCAGTCTAACGTAATAAATAAGAACTGTCTTCAGTTGTTCAGGAACTTTGAAGATCCAGAGATGGTTTAACACATAGAGGAGGAGATGTCTTTATTGAAGAAAAAACATTTGTTGATTCTGATAGGCTGCACTTGTCTCCAGCATCAACTGTTCTGCCTTCTACATAACTTGAGAGTCCTATCTTTGGTTTGTAATTTGAAGTGCAGAACTTGGATATGTAAGCTTACACACTGCTTGTTAATTGCTACACTACTACGCTTATTGTCCTTGACTCCATAGCTGTGCTTATAAAGACTTGGTTAGCACTCTGGGCATTTCTTTAAAAATGTGTCTGTTGTTACAACAATACAGTAGAAGTCTACTTTTTTATTTTGTTTTGTGCTTTTCACTGGTAAATAATGTTCCCGTGTGCCACATAATTGTGGCTAAAAATTGAAACAAAAGTGTATTTGCATATTTTGCAGAACTGTGCTGAATTTCCCCCCACCCCCAGATATAAATGACATTCTTAATAAGATGGGAAAATTATAAAACTCCAACTTAAACAGTGTACCAGTTTGAGACAGTGTGAAACACAGGATTTTTCTTCATCTTGGTTATTCTGCAATGATGGCATTTGGGAGCAGTTAACATAAAAACAGAACAGAGTGTGCACCGGGGTGGATACATTGGTTCATTAGGGTTATAAGAGCATCTCCTCATGTTTGTGATTACATATAAGGTAATGCAGAAAAGCATGGTGAATACTATGTATTCCACCTTACTGTAAATGATTCCATTCCCCTGGTTGCAGCTGTGTCCTGTCGCCCCTTCTGAAGAGCGAGTTTTTACCCAGTGAGCTTTTCACTGGATCAAAATGAATTTGCTTTAAACTGGTATAAGGACTACAGTGGTACCTCGACTTACAAATTTAATCCGTTCCAAAGGCATGCTCTTAAGTCGAACTACTCTTAAGTCAGGGTACCTACCTAAAAAATTGAAAAAAATAAGTTAAAAATGAAAAAAAAATGAAAAAAATATTTTGTAAGTCGAGCAGACCATATCTAAAATTTATAAGGCGGCAGTAAAAACAGCAACAGTTTTCCGTTCTTAAGTCAAATTGCTCTTAAGTCGAGCTGTTCTTACGTCGGGGTACCACTGTATACTTATTTGACTATGATTCCTGCTAGAGGCCATGCTATGTGAGGGATTCTGGAGTTGTAGTTTAAAAAGTAACTTTTCCAAGGTCTAGGCTCTTCACATTTTCTTATATATGTATTGCTGTGTTATCATGACTGTTTGCAGTTCTTCGTTAAGATTCATAATTGATAGAAGGTTAGGATAATCCAGTTGTGGAAGAAGAATGATAAGGTCTGAACATGTTTAGCCTTGAGAAAAGACTGAGGGGGAGATATGATAACACTCTTCAAATACTTGAAAGGTTGTTATGCAGAGGAGGGTGAGGATCTGTTCTCAATCATACCTGATTGCATGACACGTAACAATAGGCTCAGATTTCAGACCACTATCAGGAAAAGCCCCCTAATCCTTAGGACGGTACAACAGTGCAGCTAATTACCTCCAAAGGTAGTGAGTTCTCCAATACTGGAAGCATCCCAGAGGACATTGGATAGGCATTCTAAAACTTAGATTCCTCCTCTGAGCAGGGTGTTGATCTTGATTGCTTTATAGGCCCCTTCCAACTACACATTCTATGATTCTGTGGTTCTACGTTGGTTGTTTGGTAAGGGCCAAGAGTATGTATTGTCAAATTGTTCTGGTTACTTCAAATGTCAAGGTCTGTAATGTTTGTTAACAAACTACCGCATTTTTCGTCCCATAAGATGCACTCCCCCCCTCAACAGTAAGGAGGAATGTCTGTGTGTTTTATGGGGCAAATGCATCCCCGCCAAGAGCCTTCAGAGTGGCTGCTGCAGAGCCCCCTGGCCCCTGTGCAGGTCCCAGCCCTGGGTGCAACTACCGCGGAGGCTTCCTGACCATCTGTTTTTAAAAAAATACTTTGCATGATAGATTTGTTCCATATAATAGGACACAGAGAGTAATCAACCTTATCGAAGACCATAGAGATAAGAAACAGGCTGGAGACTAACCACCCACCATGATGACCATAGATCTGCATCTCTATGATCATCATGGTGGGTGGTTACTTTTTACCTGCAGCTCTCTAGGTGCATCTCTGTGGTTGTCATGGTGGGTGGTTACTCTCTAGCCCTTCTCATCTCTATGGTCTCCAATCAGGCTGCTTTCTCTCCATCTCCTATTATATGGAACAAATCAATCATGCAAGGCAATTTTTTAAAAACAGCCTGGCTGGGAAGCCTCCACCAGGGTTGCAGCTGGGGCTAGGACCTGCACTGGGCCTGGAGGCCTCTGCAAGGGCCCATGGCTTCCCAGCATGGAGACCTCGGCGGGAGTGGGAGGGGAGGCTGGGGTGGGGGAAAGGAGGCTTGTCTTTGCGTTTTACTCTCCAGCCATGCCTCTCCGGGCCTCCCAAGAGCACCATGTCTGGAGAGTAAACTGGGTTGGAGATGGACCAGTTCCACAGTATGTATTTGTGAATATTTTTCCACACATAGATATCTCTAAAAACTAGATGGCCTGGTGCTTCTTATGGGGTGAAAAATATGGTAGTTCCTCTGAGATTTCTTGGGATTTGTGTGGCGATGTGCACAGTTTGTAAATATTGAGCAAGGTGAAGCAGAGATATTTTGTCCTCACAGAGCTAACAGAGAGGTGTCAAGGTATCATTTAGATTTTCTAAATGAAACAAGATTTCTTAGCAAGAACCGAACTGCATACAGTTTTTTAAACTCCTAGCAGCCAGTCAGCAAAGCATTCTTAAGTTGCAGAAGAATAATATACAGAGTTTAAGACAGTAAGTGTAGAACATTTATCAAGAACATTAAATAGAAAATTCAAGGGTCATGTACATTTTTGAATTGTTTGAAGAGAAGTTAAGAATGGCTGCAGTGTAATGATAAACATTGTTAATACTAAGTACTGTACTGTAGACATGGGCACGGAGCGGCGAAATTGTTGTTTCCGTTTTCGGTTATCGTTCCCGTTACGTAATGGAAACAGTAATGATAATTACGCCGCTCCAGCTCGAATCCGACCCGAAAAAAGAAAAATTGGGTCGGGTTTTTCATTGTCGTTAATGGCATCGAGGCAATCGCGCAATGCCAAGCAGCACAGAAAAGTAAAAAAAAAAAAAAAAAAACCTGGACTCCCGGCCAAAAAAGCAGGCAAAAATATGCCTGCCTGAGGACACCTACCAGAGGGGTGGTTTCTGGGGGGGGGGTCCCTGGCCTTCCCCCCCTCTCCTGTCCTGGGCTGCTTGCACCAGGCTGGGGGGGGGTCATCCTCGTCGTCTGTCTCGCCATGCCATGCCATGCGGTGGGGTGGGTGGGTTCCAAAATGGTGACCACAATTTTTCTTTGGAAATCGTGGTCAAAAAACACACCAAATCACCACAGAAACATGTGAAATTTATTTATTTTAAATGCCTGATTTTTAATAGCAGCAGTGGGTTTTTTTATAGCAATAAAACGTCGCATTGATTTTATTTTTTTTATTTTTTATTTTTTTTTAGACCTGCCCATTTGGGCTGGGCATGGGATGGGACCATGCAATTTTTTTGAACCATTCCACCAATGGCATGGCCAGGTTTTGACTGACACTTCTGGATGTGCCAGAGGGCATAAAAAGCCGAGGCACCTTCCAGAAGTTGCAGTCGGGTCTTGGATGTGGAGGAGGGTGGAGGGCTGTGTGGCTGGCTGCTGCTGGCTGATTGGAGGGAGCCTGGAAGCTTTAGATTTAAGTTAGGCAGGCAGGGAGGGAATTGAATTTAGAAAATAATTTCTTTGATTCTCTGCAGCTTTGTCTGCTGAAGGGAATAGCAGTTTAATCTTTTTTTTCCTCTGGCAGTTTGTGAGGATTTTTTTCTGATCTTGGGTAAAGGGGGAGGTTCGACTGGGAGGAGGTGTGGATTTATTTTAAAAATATATTACATTGGGACGTCAAATCGTGCTAAATCACAGTGGAAACGAAACGACGAAACGACAAATTTTTGAAAAATTTCACGACAAACGGAAACGACCCGAAACGGACCCGTTCCGACAAACAAAAACTCGTAACGTCATTTTTTCTGGTCGTGCCCATGTCTACTGTACTGTATTGTGAAATGGCTGTCACAGGAGCTGAGGATAAATGCTGCCCATAAATGCTTATTCATTAATTGTTTCAAACTTTCTACAAAATTCTCTGACATTTTTAGTTTTATTGGCATTGTAAACACAATTCAGAAATTGGTAGTCTAATGGAACACTGAGAAAGAGAGCAAAGCAAAGTGTTCTGCTTATATACCACCCTCATTTTACCAACCTCAGAAGGCTAGAAGGCTGAGTCAATCGTGAGCCGGTTACCTGGGATTGAACCCCAGGTTGTGAGCACAGTTATAGCTGCAGTACAGCTGTTTAACCCCTGCACCATGAGACACAGAAAGTTTGAGCAATTATTTTAGATAATAAAACCTTGAATCAAATAGAAAGCATCAGTTTTTGTAGAAAATGCAGGGCTGTTGAGCTTTAAGTATTTTTGATTTAGAACCCTGGAGACTGCCTGTCATTTACCTTCAGGTTCCAATTCATTAAATGGGAGTAATAATGACGATTCTTCAAAGGCATAAGAAGAATGTAGTGATGCAGGTGCTTGGATTTTTCCAATTTTCTGGGTTTATTTAGATTATGTACAGTAGGCTGTACAGTGAAAATAATAGCACCCTCTTTGCTCTTAACATACATAAATAGATTAAGGGGTAGATTGCTGGAGAAATCAGCTGGGCCTGAGTAATACCACTGGAACCTCCAAAAATATTATTTGGGGTACATAGGCAGAATAACTGCTAAGTGATTGGTGATGTTATGAAGCACCTGATGACATAGTTGTTAGTTCTTCTTGAACTGCCTTCCTTAAGCCAGCTGCAACATCATTTGGAATTAACTGTAGAACTAGATTTAAGGAAGATTATTATGTTAATTCATCAGATTCTTGAAAAATACTTTGAGATCTGGCCTTTAACAGATGAAGATTTGCTTAAATAGTTTTTTTATAAAGCAGCTTAGTTAATCTAAAAGGGTTGGCTAAAACCACACAGCATACCTTTGATGCTCTGAATGCTTTAAAACTCATGCTCTTAGTCAGTGGTCCTCAACCTGTGGGTCCACAGATGTTCCTGGACTGCAACTCCAAGAAACCCCTTTCAGCACAGCGAGTGGTGGAGGCTTCTGGGAGTTGTAGTCCAGGAACATCTGGGGGCCCACAGGTTGAGAACCACTGCTCTTAGTGACCAGGACAGTAGGAATTGCACTTTTGTAATGCTGGTAGAGCCATGTGTTCCCCATCCCTCCCCTGTGCCAGTGAATTTTATTTTGGAGTCCTATCTACATCAAGCAGCTTATGTATGCTGTTGACCTGCAATGCAATGTATGTTGCTCCTTTTGCTGCACTAGGCCTTGAGTTGTTAAAATGTTGCTTTTGCCCAACTGAGTCTGGCAGGGGTCAGGTATGTGTGTCTATGAAATGACGTCCCTCTCAAAATCCATATTTCTACCAGAAGACAAGAGGGGTGTTGTTTTTTTGGTATTTTAGTAAAAGTTGGGATGGGCAAGCTTTTTCTTTCTTAAAGAGGGCTTTATACTGATGGAATGGAAGACATACTGAGCAGTGACTGAGGGGAAGATCCCTACATGGTGCTCACACGATTGTCCCCCATTTATTTACCACATATAAGGTTATGGAACGTATACATTACATACTGCTGGTACTGCTTACAGCCTGTTTTACTGCTGTGTTAGTGGCTAGCAGAGACTAATAGTCATAAAATATCCAAGCTCTTTAAACTGTTGAATCCCAGAAACGAAGGTGAATGTTTCCAATTGTTTTAATTAGAAGGAGGACCTTGCCAGATGAAACCTATGGCAATATATCTGAAGCACCATCCTTTGCTGTCTTTTCCTTTAACTGTTGTTGTAGAGGGGTAAAGAAATCTGCTTCTGTTGAAGGACGTTTCACTCACTGTCATACAGAAGGGATACTTGAATATTCCTGGCCTGGTACTGCTATTTCCCAGTCGTCAATTTGTGAATTACTGCACTGTGTGGTCGCTGCTAAAATTGCTTCTTCCCATTTCAAAGATGCCACTTTGTTGCGAATGGAAGGCCAACCAAAAGCATATTTATTTCATCATGTTGCTTGTAAATTTTAGCAGTGAGTTGGCTTTGCTTGTGTGAGGAGCAGCAGCGTGGTCTTGCTTTGCTTCTGAGTGAAGCCATATTGATCAGATGAAACAATTTTTCTGAATAATGGATCTGATTGTAATGTACTTGTAATTGTAATCTGAAGTATCTAGTAACTCAGTAAACTAAGCATTCTTTTTTTAATCTTATTAAACAAAGTTTCAGGATAAATCAGTAAAATTGTTTTGCTTTCAATCCTGGACATAATTAAGTAAAATAAATCTCCCAAGTAAAATTTGGCTATACACAATATCTTACATTCAATTGCCCTGTGCCTGTAGAAGTGTGGTAAAGTAATTTCTTGCATGGTCATATGGAACCAACTGGGTCTTCAATATGCTACTGCACCATGAGTTTTTGGATTGTTGCCATGCAGCAAATGGTAATATGATTTCATCACAAGGCCTCCCTCTTACAAATCTGTATCTTTGCTTTGCCATATGCAACAGTATTGGGCAGCCAAGGGCTCCCTTATATGTTAGACATTATGTTGATCAGCCTCAGCTGTTGTTGCAATCTGTTTTTAAAAATGGTTTTCTGTATCTCTTGAGTTCTAAGAAGGTTGTTTTATGCTTGTAAACATCTACAGTAAAAAACATTATTTACAAAACAGTTTAAAACTCTTCTGTGAAGAGAAATTGGTATTAAGCAACTACTTTTCCCTGGTTTTTTAAGTGGAAGCTTCAAATATGCACTTATAATTCTGAACACAGTGAGGAACAGGAACAGTTACTGTGAGTTGAAGAGTGCATTGGTTAGAAACATGGGGAAGTGAGCCATTATAGGAGGCATGACCTAATGCATTGCCTTTGTGTGCCAGAGTAGAAATAAGAAACATCTGTAGCTTTGATTTCTATTTTTGCCATGTATTAATAGACCATAAGGGTTGATAGTCAGAGAAATAAGTAATAGGCAGCGTTATAAATTACCCTCCCCCCAACATTTGAATAATAAGGGATGGTTCTGCAGGTGGGATAATGTAAGTAAATGATCCATAACTTATATACTGTAGATTAAATAATATATGCAATTTAGATAATTCCTCATATTGATTTATTTGCCAGTTTAGAATGTTATATCGAATATGACATTCAATATAACATCCAATATATATTTGTGAATGAAGATACAGTATGACCGCCACATCCGCTGATTTACCAGCCGTGGATTCAGTTATCCATGGTTGGTGATCAGGGAGGGGGTGACAAGGAGAGAGAAAAATTAAAAATAAAACTTATCCGTGCCAATGCCTGCTGCCGTCTTCCTCGCTGCCGTCACGGGCCAACCAGGAACCTTCCGGAGGGGTCGGGTGGGGACTCACCCGGCTGGCGAACCAGCCTTTGAACTTCCCCGCTGGATCCCAGGTGGTGGAAGTTTTGAATTTTCTGCTCACACTTCAGATCTGGGACCTGACCAGGAAGCTCAAAGGCCGGTTGGCCAAGTGGGTGAGTCCCCACCCCACCCCTCCGGAGGGTGCCTGGCTGGCCCACGGCAGTGGTGGTGGCAAGAAGGAAATAAAGTTTTTTTCTTTTCTTCCCTCCTTGCCATTGGGTGTGTGTGTCGGGGGTGAAAGTCATGTTTAAAATTAAATTGCTTATCTAGGAGACATGGGAAGGTCCAATGCAGTACCACTACAAAGTGTGAAGCCCATTGGTTTTTCCAGGGATGTTATATTAAACAGGAAGCTGGAGGTGAAATGAAGGTGGTGCATATGTTTATTCACCAGAATGATAAAAGCACTAGGGTAGCAATTTCCAATGATGTCTTGTTAAAAACTGCACCAGACAGCAGGTGGTTTATTGTGAGATGTATTACTCATCTCTCTTAATGGTCTGTGGGTGGTATTTTTTAAATTTCTCACTATGAGTAAGTTATCAGTTATAATAGTTATCCAGTCTGTCCATGATTTATGAATTGCCTTTATTTATTTATTTTTAAAAATAGAGTTGGTGTGAAGATCATGGAGAAACTGGTCATAATTGCAGGGTTTACCCAAGCATATTGGGAGAGGCAGGTCTGTCTTTTGCATTGCATGCTAATACCACATTGCAGTGTGGCATCCCAAATCACAACTGTTGTTCATGGGGCACGAAATTGGACTGACATCATACTGTTTGCTAAGACACCCAGAAGATACTGCATACGTTAATTGTACACATGATCTGCATCCAAGCCACAAACTGATTTCTGTCTAGTTTTATTTCCCTACGTATAGTAGCTTCATGTTGCCATGCAGCCAGTGCTATTGGAAGATGTTCGCTTGGTTAACAGTGCTTCTCCTCTGTGTCCCAGCACTGTGATGAACCTTCTTGGGTCATTATTTGTCAAGAAGACAGCAAATTAGGAGTTTTGTTTTGACAAATAATGTGTTCACTCCAAAATTGTGACTTGTTTCTTTGGTTTTGTATTTTTGTATTTTTTTTGGCAAAGTGAATGTTGTACTCAGCCCATGTTGCTAGTACATCACTTGATACAGTAACACAAACACAAGAAGAATATAGTTTATACAGCACCCCCCTGTTTTTTTTTTAAAATAGACCTGCACATAGACCCACCGGTTGATTGCTGTAATTGTTTTGTAAACACTCCTCACCTACATCACTAGGAGATTGTTATACAGTATCAGCAGACCTGTTAGGTGCCAGTTCTCCAGTCTCTGCAGCTTTCATTAACATTATTGGTAACTCGGTTCTCTTAATTATTTGGCTGCCTTCATGGTACTTTTAATGATTTTTATTTAGACCTTTTTCTATATTCTGAAACTAGAAGTCTCAACCCTGAGGGGATGGGCTAAGGTGTAGGCCTGATTTTTCATCATGCAAATGTGCATTCTTTTTTCCTAAAATTCATGGACCTGCGCCCTCAAAGTGGTCTCCTACAAAATAAATACAGTAGTTTCAATAATTTTTATATAAGTTTCACACAGAACAAAACTCACAATGATTAAAATAATGAACTGATGAATATCTGAAAAGCCATAAAATTGTGTAGAGAAGTGAGAAGTATCTTGCTGGTAGTCTAGGCAGGGTAGCCACAAAAGCTCTCCTCCAGCACCATGTTGCCAAAGAATCCGTTCTCTCTGTCTCTCTGTCTCTCTCTCTCTCTCTCTCTCTCTCCTTTCATTGCTGTCTAGCTTTCACACCCATACACAGTGACCAAAAATATGACAATGTAGATAGTCTTGGTCTTCACTGACTCATCTCTACACTTGATTATATTTTCTAGTTCCATCTAGAAAAATGTCCATCTTAGAAAGCAGTAAACAGAAAACCTGAATACATTCCACTTGGGTGGTGAGATCACAAAAAAGAAATGTCTGAGTGTAACACATTTTTGCTAGGAAAATTAAACATAGCTCCCTTCCCATTTAGCTATAATGTATTAAATTAGAATTAAAGGAACATTTTATTGTAAAGTTATCATATAACAATGTGCACCATTTCTTACAATTTAATTGATTTTTCTACTCCCTTTCTATTTAATTAACTGCTGCTACTAAATTCTTTGCTAATTGCACTTATTTTAAGCCAAGATGCCCCTGGCCCTCTGTTAAAATGGCATATCTAATTGTATCTGTATTATTTCCTGCCAACCTTCTGTTTTTTTGTGTGTGTGTGTGTGTGTTTGTGTGTGTGTGTGTGTGTGTGTAGCATTTTTTTTATTGTCTTATTTATGCTGATATTTTTTAGTGGTGCCAGAAGGTTGTGCCACTTATTGTGATGGCATTAGTATAGTTGTGAAATTTGCCAATGAATTGACTAAGCCATGTTCTATGTATTTCATTTCCAGTTGTGATTTACATCAGATATTTTTCTGTCCCATGTGTGGATAATCCGCCATTATGATTGTTTACGATAATGTTTGCTGAAATTGGCTTTCAGAATTCTTGGGGGATATACGTGGGGAGGCCCCTTGAGGACATGTGAAGTTGATGTCTAAATTATGTATACTATCAGTTGTGGTTCTCTAAAGGCTCACAGAACAAAATGTAAAAAAGAAAGGTTAAAAATTACATTATATATCTGTACTATGAATATGAAAGTGGAATTAGTCTTTTTGAATCCTGAGCAAATAGTTCTTAATGTGTTAGAACATAGGACTTATTGCTTACCTCAGAATGTCTTATTGGTGAAAGAATATCCTTCCATCACAATACAATGATTAACATCTATTGTCATGCATAGGAGAAGCTTCCTCTTTCCCACAACTTTAATAATCCCATTCTCACTCACTGTATACCCCGGAGCACAGGAAGAAACTCCTAGTTCCCCTGAGCTCCTTGCCCTCTGAAGATGCCAGCCACAGAGTCTGGCGAAACGTCAGGAAGAAAAACTTCCAGAACACAGCCAAACAGCCCGAAAAACTCAACAGAGTTTCTGTTAAACAGTCCATATTGCAAAATTCTATTAAACATACTTTTGCAGTATGGACTGAATCTCAAAGATATTCACCATACAGTTTAGCAAGAAATATACACACACTAGTATAATAATGAGATAACACCAGTGTCATTATTTTAAACTAACAAGCAATTTTTCATTTGTTCGCAATAAAATCCAGATAAGGTTATGTAACGACATGATTAGAATACCACATAAAGTGTTACAAGATTTGGGTTGAAAATGGGTTGAAACTCCTTGCATCCTCAGAAGAAGGGAATGGTAAACAACTTCTGTGTATTCTCCATTTCAAAATTCCTGAAAATGGTGACTATAAGTCAGAATTAACTTGATGGCACATGATTTTTTTTTATTCCTTATAACTTACACTTGTATTACATTGATTTTGCAATGAGACCTTGTTTTTTGGCCTTATTCTGCAGGCCCAGAATATTCCTCATCGGGATGGTTACCGGCTACTGATTCACTGTGGCAAACTGCAACTAGCCCATCAAGTGGTCGAAATACACACATCAGAAGACACAGCATAGCTTCTGATAGTGGCGATACTGGCATTGGAACATCCTGTTCTGATAGTGTGGAAGGTGAGTAGAACTTGCAGCATGAATGGAAAGCAGAGAGAAAAGAAGGTGTGGCCTGTTAAGATTTGGAAGCTGAATGCTTTGTGAAATAAATGTGTTTTATTAAGGTGTTCAACAATTAAGGTGTTCTGTTAAACAAAGGGTGTTTTTCAAGTAATAGAGAGCTTGCGTTTCAACCCTAAGCATGCTCTTATATAGTCCAAGAGTTTCAGTACTACATCTTTTCAGTGACATATGATTGCAGTTTTCAATCCTTAATCCTTATTTTTTTTTTGGGGGGGGGGAGACATCCAATTTTTAAAAGCTTATCTTTGTTTTATGCAACTTCTTCAGAATGATGATGGCCATGATGGTAAAACTAGTGACTTACTTTAAAAGGTGCCCAGGCTGTTCCTTCCAAGAAAATGTAATATTCACAATAGTCAACAAAAGCCAAATAAGTGGACAGAATTAAGCTGTGAAATGAAGCAGGGACTGCTGGAGGAAAGAATTTCACGTAAAAGAGGCAAGATGTGTGTTTTAAATTTGGACTCACTGGAATGTTTATGTCCTGTTTGGTCATCCTGTTTCAGACAAAAGCAAAGAAAGAAGAGTCCTGAGGAAGGGGGAAAGATAATCAAGTAGTTAGAAGATGTGACGTATAAGGAAGGCGTTTATTTGGATTAGAAAAAGGAAGTTTTAGGAGAGGGAAGAGGAAGGCGCATCATTAGTAAGCTAATCTAAAAGAAATTGAGAAGATGAGAAATGGCACCCAATATTAATGAATCATAGTTTTGTTTTAGTTGGTCGGTATCAGAAGATAGTTCTACTCCAAAAGAAAATTGGGTCGCAGGAACACTGCTGCCTTTGCTGCTGCTGATTTTGAAGAGAAAGCAACTAGCTATTATCTAGATCGTGTTCAGTGGATTTCTGCTTGGCCTGTTGTTTGTTAAAGGACAAATGATTCAGTTTCATTGTCATTTCAATTTGTTGAATGGGTAACAGAGTGACCACATTGCAGTTTGAACCTACAAATTGGTCCAGTTAGAATTTGTGTTCCTTCAAGGCTCTGGATCTAGTAAACCATGAACTGTAGTTGACTGTAGGCCTGGTAAACAACGTGCCACTGCAGCAGATTGAGCTGCATTGTTTGAGTTGGCAACCCCATTTGGCCTTTTGTTGCCCTCCCCTCCCCCTTTTTTTTACTTGCAGTGGAAATAAATGATTTATCAGATCTGCGGATGCAACTCATCTTTGTTTTCATGCTGTTCCTCTGTTGTTATTTCTTGCTCTTTTCCTGTCTCAGCTTCTTGCATTGGGCTGTTTTTCAAGGAAAAATAAAATCTTCACTCTGTATTCGCTGGATTGCCTTTTCAATAAAGTTAAGTTGGTTTTATACAAACTTTTGGAGGAAATATTAGAGTGCAGTGAAATTTATGATGCAGTCTAGATAGGCTGCCAGGGGAAATTTTATTTTTGCCATGTGTTCTCAGTTGTAATGCTGAGAAGGCTGTTTTTATATGTCTGATGGTAAAAATTGCTGCTAAAGTTGCTGGCAAATAATGATAGTTAAAAACAACAACAAAGGTAAAATTATATCAGATATTAGCAAGGTTAGCATAGGAGCCCCTCAGGGCTGTGTGCTTTCTCCATTTCTTTTTTCCTTATATACTAATGATTGTACCTCAAAGGATTCCTCTGTTAAAACAGTGAAGTTTGCAGATGACACTACAGTGATTGGCCTCATTCGAGACAATGATGAATCTGCCTATAGGCAAGAGATTGAACAACTAGTTTTATGGTGTACTCAAAATAATCTCGAATTAAACACATGCAAAACTGTTGAAATGGTGGTGGATTTTAGGAGGACTCGTTCTATACAGCCACCTCTTATGATATCAAATAACTTAGTGTCAATAGTGGAGTCCTTTAAATTTTTAGGTACTATTATATCTCAAGATTTTAAATGGTCATCTAATATTGAAAGTATTATTAAGAAAGCACAACAAAGAGTGTTTTTTCTGCATCAACTTAGGAAGTTCAGACTGCCAAAAGAACTGTTGATTCAATTCTATAGAGGTGCTATTGAATCTATTATCTGTTCCTCTATAACTGTCTGGTTTAGTTCTGCAAACTAGGCATGACAGATATAGACTTCAAAGGATAATTGGAACTGCAGAAAAAATTATTGCTACTAATCTGCCATCTATTGTGGAATTGTATACCACACGACCTAAAAAGAGGACGATGAAAATATACACAGATTCCACACATCCAGGACATAATCTTTTTCAATTGTTACCCTCAGGGCGGCGTTTTAGGGCATTGCATACTAGGACAACTAGATATAAAGATAGTTTCTTTCAAACTGTTGAATAATTATTTTTTACTTCTCTTCTTCCTTTTAGATAATGGGTTACATTGTATTGTTGTACTGTGTTTTTATTGTTGACTATCTGATTCTTATATTTCCTTTTATATTGAGAGCATATTTAACCAAAACAAATTCTGGGTGTGTCCAACCACACTTGGCCAATAAAAGTATTCTGATTCTGATTCTGAATTTCAAGGAAAGTTCCAGTTGTTATGGTCACAGTCTAGTAAGTGTGTGCCCATCACTGCAGTCAGAAACTAAATTTTTCATGGAGGTAGCCATCTTAGTCTGTGGTAGCAAAAACAAGAGTCTTGTGGCACCTTTATAGCTTAGGAAGTATGTTTTGGCACGAACTTTTGTGGACTTAGCCATAAACTTTCAAAGTGTGGTTAGCATCCTTGCTCAGTTTTACAATCTTGTTATCTACCAGTGTGCCATAGGAATAGTTTCTACTTACCAAAGAGTGTGTCATTCATTCATTCATTCATTCATTCATTCATTCATTCATTCATTCA
>JAHTLZ010000114.1:865482-902755 GCA_023846285.1 Phrynocephalus versicolor | reverse complement strand
TCATTCATTCATTCATTCATTCATTCATTCATTCATTCATTCATTCATTCAACTTTTATACTGTCCATCTGGCTGGAGGCCACAGTGGTGGTGCACAACAAAGGAAAACAAAAACAATAATAAAGCATCAGTTGAATAAATTAATACAATAAGAGATTCCATTTGAACATTAGGAAGAACTTCATGACAGTTAGAGCTGTTTGGCAGTGGAATATGCTGCCACAAAGGGTAGTAGTGTCTCCTTCTTTGGAGGTTTTTAAGCAGAGGCTGGATGGCCATCTGTCGGAAATATTGTGATGGGGTTCCTGCATGGCAGGGGGTTGGACTAGATGGCCCTTGAGGTTTCTTCCAACTCTATGATTCTATGATTCTATGAAGATCATAAAATAAATGAACAGCAAAACAAAAACAGCTACAGGAAATTAAAGAGATGGCCTGGGTTCTTATTCTTTCCTTCCAAGTGTCTCTAGTGGTTGGCAACCTCAAATGTCCTGCCTGGGAACTATTGAGTAGGATGGGTAATTCCACTTGGAAGGAGGTGGTAGACCATGTACTGAGGTCCCAAACTATTTTGGACTTTATAATCAAAGCCAGCACCTTGAACCTGATATGTGAATGAATCGGTAGCTAGTGCAGAGCAGCCAATATTCCTGTTATATGCTGATATTTATATGATTGTGTAACTAGTCTTGCCACAATGTTCTGGACCTGCTGAAGTTTCTGTATTACTCTCAAAGACTGCCACACATAGAGTACATTGCAGTGATCTATCTTTAAGGTTATCAAAGCATGGGCCAATGTGATGAGAGACCTGCAGTCAAGGTAGGGATTCAGCGGTGCAGTCCGCCTAAGAGGGAAATAGGCTGACCAGACCACAGATCTGAGATTCCATCAACAGCACTAGGTCCAGAAGGACACCAAGACTGAAAACCTCATCCTTGGAGGAGAAAGTAACCCCCCAGTTGGACTGAATGGCCCTTGGGGTCTCTTCCAACACTATGATTTTATAAAGGGTGTCACTCAGTCCGCAAGCAGCAGGAGGCCCCACCAGAAGGGCCTTGTCTTGGCAGGGTTCAGTTTCAGTTGTTTGCCCCCCACCCTCTCCAGTATGCAGTGAGGCAACACTCAAGGGGCGGAAAGGCATCCATTGCAGAAGGATAGAGAGAGGTTGAACTGGGTGTCATCAGGATACTGATGACACAGCAGTCCAGCTCTGATAAATTCCTCTTACCTCTTTTTTTCTAAGCGGAAAGGATGTGCATTGGGGCAGGTGTCGTTTACAGGCCTCCAAATAATTTGATGACTCCAAATGGGTTTCACTGCATCATCACGTTGAACAAGTATCTCACAGCCCTTTCCACATTCAAAATTCCAGGAATGCTTCTGGCATAGCAACCTCTTTTATCAGTCAAAATAACTGACTGCAAAATGAAAAATTCAATTCATTAGGGTGAGCAGTGGAAAGAAATGAAGTAAATAAAAATCAGCTGGGACTCTTCTTTCTCTTTTCTGGGCAGGAATACAACTAAAATTTTGGATCAAAAATATATACTGTAAAATTACAGTTGTACAAGATTCTGGTTTGTCCAAAAATGCTAGTTCATTCTTCTCTATTGGCAGCCCTCCCGGTACAGGAACTACAACATGTCAGCCACAGTAACGGTTCTGTGTTCACTTAGGCTGAAATCCAATACACATTCACTTAGAAATAAGTATCATTGAATTGAATAAAAAAGGTTAGTTGCAATTGGACATATATAGGGTTACACTGTTAGTGATAGATCTCTTTGTAGGTTTTGTTCATTAGTTTCCTTTTAGAAAAATATAGTGGTTAAATCCTGCTGGATATTTTTGCATCAGCTTAACCCAGATTACGTGCTTGGAACATTTAATTTAAACTAATTTAAAGCTTCCTGTCTCTCCCTCCCTGGCGTTTTAGGGCTCTAAGGTTGTCTAGTATTTCTCTTGCCCTGATGAAGCCTTGGGACATGGAGGAAGGGAAAGCTTTAGTTGTAAAAATTGGCCACCAGATCAGTCCAGCTGAGATCAAGATGTCCACTGGTGATCGAGCAGTTAAAGTCTCTCTGCCCCCCCCCCCAACTGCCCCTCTCTCATGGCTCCCAAAAGCTTCTCAAGTGCAAAATAGACCTCAGGTAGCCATGAGGCCTAAATAGGGGGCGGATTTTAAATTAGTTTTAATTAAATGTTTCTGACACCTGATTTGGGGTGTACCAGTGCAAAGTTCCATCAACAGGTTTTAACCCAATCAAGTGCCTCATTAATGAACAATAGCAAACTTCGCAAATTTTATATGAACACCCCTAGGTGTCTGGCCAGCATTGTTGATCTTTAAGGTGATTTGGGATGCATAAGGGGAAACAATCAGTGCAAGTAGACCAGGAGTGTCCTCTTCCTTCAATCAAATCCTACTCTACAGATGATTATACTATATTCCTCGTCTTCTTGCTGTGAGATGATTGACCAGATGATCAGATTGTAAATCAGTTAGTTAAGACTTGGTATTGTGAACTTGAATTCCACCCCCCCCTCCGGCATATTTCATTTATTTTGTTATGTTGAACAGACACCTTGAATATTTTAGGGCTGTTGCTTGGTACACATGAAGTTCTAAAAGAGGAACATTGCATCAGTAAGTGGTTTTTGCCCATATGTATGTGTTTTTAGTACTGACATTAGTGATGTTTCAGTCTTAACATCTTTCCTTAGAGGAACATTATAGAGCAACTACTGAAAAGAGAAAACAGTACCCAGAACCCTGTTGCTTTTCATGTAAGATTTGCATGATCTGCTGTGAGTAAGTGCAGATAACTGGCAAGATGTCAGGGTGTGTCTTCATCAATTGCCTGCTCAGACACCTGGTTGTGCTACTGAGATACAGTGACTCCCAACCTATCACTGGGGTTAGGGACCCAACCCGACTCACGATAATTGAAAATGTGTGATGTATGGATGCAGGTCTGGCCGGGACTTGGGGGCCTATCTGGGGGCTCTTGTTCTTATCCCCAGCCTGGCGCTCTCCTGAACAGGCCTGTGATGGCCTTCCTGCGCCTTCTGGAGGCCCCAAAGGCCCTCAGAGGCCTCAGAAATTATTTTCAGCGATCCAGAAGTCACTTCTGGTTTACAGGGGAGCCCTTTTGGGGCCTCCAGAAGACCCAGGAAGGCCCTTGCAGGCACATTCAAGGCAGCACCAGTCCTGGGGTATGTACAGGAGGCCTGAAACAGGCCATTTCCCCCTTACCACAAAGGATATTTTTTCATATACTGCGGTCCTGCAATATAGTGGGACTGTAGTATATGAACCGCGAAAGGGCGGGGGACCACTGTACAATCAAGTGCCTCATTAATGAACAACAGCAGACTCCACAAATCTTATATGAAAACCCCTAGGTGTCTCGCCAGTATTGTTGATCTGTGCCAGTAATTCCCTTGCACTCAATCTCTCTTCTTCCTGGTGTTATCATGCCATGTACCTTACAGAGTCAGGATAAATTCTGGCATGTTGGTGTGTACATATATATCATGCATGTAAGGTTAAAAAACCCCAAACAGTTTGCTCATGTGGAAATTTTAGAAAGCTGTTCTGAAAAAATATTTTATATCTGCATCTTAAAGGAAGTAGCCCCAGTTGAATGCTGTAGAAGGTTGTCTGCTATCATTCAGCCACACGTCTCTTTACAGATAACTTTGGATAGACAAGTGCTAATAAATTAGCACTACTGCTGTGGCTGGCCTTAAAGTGGAAATGGGCACCTTGGTCTGAACACTGTACAGTATTTTTATATCAATATATATTATGCCCTCCTCTGAAGACTGTTTTACCTAGACTTGATGAATACATTTTCTAGAAAGGGAATAAAGTTCTCTTGCAGCTTAATGAGCAAAATGGGAAATTCTGATGCAGTGCCTTTTTCATGCATGTCAACTGCCATGTATCTACTCTGCAGATTTGCATTTAGCCCCCCCCCTCTCTCTCACACACACACAAACACACAAACACACACACACCCTCTGCCAACATTGAAGGGCAAAACAAACAATTGGTTGCATTAAATTTCTTTTCCATGGGTGAATTGTTATTGGAGCCAGTGAAACCTGTAGTGAAGGAATTGATTCTGAAGAGCTGACTTGGTCATTCTATGTTTGTGAAGTTGGAGGAAATAGCCCTAACAGTGGATAGTATTATTTTAGTGGACAAATCTGGTCTTAATGCTTTGGTTCTTGTACTTATTTGTCTAACTTGAAAAATATAACATAAATATCCATGTAGTGTGAAGTGTTTTGGGGGCATCAGCTGTCATTATTGGACAAACATTACTTTTATTATTAGGTTTCCTGAGGGGACAATCCTTAAGAGTATGGATCTGAGTTTTCCCCCCTCAACATATGAAGCAATATATGTTCAGAATAGCTCAGGTGTGTAATGGGAAGTAAAGGAAGTCTGCTAGTAAATGGAGGGTTATTCCTTCACTCAGGTATGTTTTTCCTTTTCTTATTCTCTAATTGTGCCATTTGTCTTCTCTGTTGCTGCCCAACATTTTCTAAACATGGATGGCAGAAGTGAAGTGACTTCCCTTTGTTAGATGTCTCTACCTCCAGTGCCTATTGCTTTAACTGATTATTTGATAATGAGAATTCAGAATGCGCCCCTGAAGTTCACAGCAGATAGTTTAGCAAGGTGGACACCATAGTAATAAATCATTAAACAGGAACTAGGAATCTTTTAAAGTATGATGTGCATCCTCATCATTAATTACTGATGTTAATTAGGGTTGACTCTAGAGTTGTTAATTTTTCATGGTTTCTCACAGCATTTGTATCCATTATTGTACAGCATTATAGTACAGCAAACATATTTTCTTTATACTGTACAGTATTTGTCTATATGGCCTTGCGAAGAGGATAATGAAACAATTATGCAGAAACTGTGTTGATGTGCAACGTACTTGGTCTCCGCAGCAGTTCCATGATGTGGATCATTATAATTACCATGCTATGACTACTGACCTCACTGCCTGTTTAGACCATGACCTCCTCTGGAAATAATAGACCTTATTAGTGTCATCAAATCCCTCTGTATACTTATTAGAACTCTGTTTCTTTTGGGCATGATTTATTAAAAATTATTAATGAAAACTTCAAGGTTAAGTAAGTAGTTTGCATTAAAGTTATTTATAGATAATCGATTATTGACACCCATCCATAATAACTGCATAAGTGCTGCAGTTTAAAATTTAAAATTTATTTATGCACAGCTTTACAACTCAATAGAATGCCATAAATCCTGTGGGAAAACACACATTGAAGAATTAAATCTGTTATGTTTTGTGCTGGATGCTGTCTCTTCTCAGAGAATTTCTAAAGCCTTGGAGATCCATTAACTGTTGTCTCCTTTCTTTTAATACCAGCATGATGCTTTTCAGAAGTTCATGACTTCAATGTAATGTTTTCCCTCTCTTTTTCCTGGCACTTGTACTCTTCAGCTTGTTTTGATGGCTTCATAGCTCAGCAGATGACTTATTTAAAGGACAAAAATTAGGCTGGAACAACAGGCATAGAGGGTTTCTTCCGATTTCATACAGTACCTTGAGGTTAGCTATCTAGTTTAGTCATTTTGTTTCTAGACATACTGGATGAAATCGTATTACCAGAAGTCCTAGCGTGTGAGGCTGTTTACATCATCAGCCTCAGTGATCTTCCCTAAATGTTTTGTTTTAGATTTATTTTCTCCTTTTGAACAGCCAATATATATTTATGTAATCCCTGCTTATCCAGAAGGATTCCCTCTGGTTTTGTGCTTCCGGCCACACCTGCTTAGTTTCAGCAGTGCCTTTAGCCCATAACTGCTCCCAGGACCATTCGTTCAGTCCTGCTTGAGAGGTGTTTTCTCATGGAAACTGCAAAACAATGCAAGCAGTGTTAAAACTGCCAGGAGCGGAAGTGAAGCTTAAGTCTCTCCCTTCCCTTGTGAAAGCAAAACTTAACTGCAAGACCTATGCCAATAGCTATTCTGCTAGTGAAGAAAATTGTCCTAGTAAAATATTTCTGAAGTTCCAGTCTTTAAAAATTACAAGGTGGAACCAATTCAAGTCATTTCTGTTTCTAATGTAGTGAGATGAACAATGATATGAATGGAGCAGTAATTTTATTTGACCAGTTCATTTTGCCCTTATTTTCTTTTTCTTCTTGTTGGTGTGCAGAGCATAATGAAAGAGCAGAAATCATTGGTTAGAGATGCCCTGAAATGTACTTAGTAAAAGATTCAAATGGGTGCTGTGCTGATTCTGAGAACCTGAATTGAAGCCATGAGAAAGAAACAACATACTGTAATACCCTAGATATCAATATACACTGGACCCTTGTATAACAAACAGCTTGTATAACACAAAATCTGTACAACATAAAAAATTCTGGAGATAGGGGAAATTTGGATCGCCTATGGGGAGAATCCATACAACATAAAAATGGGATTACTCCATTTTCAATGCATTCCTATGGGAATTTGTATAAAGGAAAAATTGCTTAACATAATTTATTTGGAACGAATTAATTCCTTTATACAAGGTACCACTGTATTCTAACCCACTTTGAGTCCAAAGGTCTAGCCTTAATAAGGGAATCTGCTGACTACCAGGTATATCACTTCTCTGTCTTTTGATGTTATGGTTCGCAAAAAACAAAAATAAAAAATCCAGGTGATTTTTTTGGTTCTAGTAGGATGCACTGTGTGTGAGAAGAAGTTATCCAGTAGCAAAATACAATACATTTTGAGGTATGGTGATAGTAGTAATTTTTGTTGAAGCTTTTTTGGTGTGTGTGTGTGTGTGTGTGTGTGTGAGAGAGAGAGAGAGAGAGAGTGAGAGAGAGAGAGAGAGAGAGAGAGAACAAAATTCTACCATAGCCATTGGCTGAAAGTTGGGGTTGTTGTTTACATCATTCAAGAGATGATATTTTATTTATGCATTTATTTTGAATATTTTTACCCCACCTTTCTCCTTGGAAAAGGACCTAAGGTGACTTACAATAATGAGGGATAAAATACAGCCCAGAATATTCAAAACATATTCAAGTTAAGTATAGGGAATTAGAAGAGGCATCTTACAACACTGAAAGGTAACATTAAAGCTACTAACAACATGCAAAAAGAAAAAAAATCCATTATGAGGGATGGAAACTAACATGGAAACACTGGTGTTCTTATGAGATCAGTCAATGCAGTCATACATGGTAATCCATATAAAAGCCACATAATAGTTAGTCCATCATTCAGGGAAAGCTTCCTTAAAGAGGAAGTTCTTTGCCTGCTTCCAGAAAGCCAGCAGAGATGGGGCAGTCTTGGCCTCCAGCTGGAGGGAGTTCCAAAGTCTCAGAGCAGCAACAGAGAAGGCCCTTTCATGTGTTCTTATGAGCCGCACCTGTGAAGGTGGGGGGATGGAGAGAAAGGCATCTCCTGATGACCCTAGCACCCGAGCCGGTTCATACCGTGAGATTAGATATTTGAGGTTGCTTGGACCCAGGCCATTTTGTGCTTTGTAGGTTAAAGTCAGTGCTTTGAATTGTGCCCGGTAGGTGATTGGAAGTCAGTGGAACTGCTTTAATTGGGGTATAATGTGATATCTGTAAGCCGTTCCGGTTAGCAATCTGGCTGCTGCATTTTGGACCCATTGAAGTTTCCTGAGACTTTCTATCGACAACACCACATAGAGTGCATTACATTCGTCTAGGGCATGTGTCACTGTGGCTAGAGCAGGTTTCTCAAGAAATTGGTGTAACTGGTATACAGCTGTGACCTGGGCATCTAGATTCAGGGATGAGTCCAGGAGCACACCCAAGCTATGTATCTCTTTTTTCGATTGGGGGGCAATCCCATCTATGACAGGTTGCATCCGTATCCCTTGATCTCCTTTTTGACTGACCAGAAGGATCTTTGTCTTGTCTGGGTTTAGTTTCACTTTGTTCCTCCTCATCCAGTTCTTTACCAAAGCTAAGCACGATCTAGAGTCGAAACAGCTTCCTTGGAATCTGGAGGTGATGACAGGTAGAGTTGGGTGTCATCGGCATACTGGTGACACTTAACCCCCAAACTCGGGATAATTTCCTCCAGTGGCTTCATAAATCTTGTAGAAGTAGAAGGCATACATTTGTAGGTCTAGTTCTTGCAGTTTCTGCAGCATGTTCTTCACAGACATCTGCAGCATGTTGTAACTATGCTGCTGAACTAAGGTCAATGCAGGATACATTTTAGCCATAAGAACAATTCTGGTTTACCAAGAGAAAATCCATTCAGCTATAAAAATAAAATAAAATGCTTAACCAAATACTGGCTTGGAAATCTAATGCATACTGAGTACTCCTGTTATGTCACTTCTGGGGCCTATTCTTATTCATTTGATTGCCCAGTGTAATCAACAAAGCTTTGATTGGACATCTGATTAAGGAGTCTGAAGTAATCATACAGTGGGAGAGGGATTATTTATTTAAAGTACTTTATAGCACCTTTCCAGCTGCCTAGATGCCCTAAGCACATCCGATCTTGCCTGATTTCGGAAGCTGAGCAGGGTCGGCCCTGGCTAGTACATGGATGGGAGACTACCAGGGAATACCGGGTACTGTGGGCGCCAGGAGTAGGAAGTGGCAAACCTCTCCAGTATTCCTGCCAAGAAAACTCCATGGACATGGGGTCACAAAGAGTTGGTCATGACTAACAACACAACACACACACAACATCTTTCAGGGCAAAGGCTTACACGATGATTTGCAGTTCATAAAGTAAAGTAAACATTCAAACAAATCCAAAAAAATCATCACAAACAAGGGAAACAACAAACTGACAGCAAATAAAAGTATCATTGTGGTTGTCTAGACTGAATGAGTTGATTATATGGGGATATAATAACTCTAAATCCTCAGTGGTCTGCTGGTGGTACTGGGTTTGTTGACTTTGAAATCGTGAATAGAAACAATAACTCTCCATTCAGCATGCAGGTTCAAGGCTTGAGATGATGATTATTTTAATCTTTGAGCTGCACACCAGAAAGGGAGCCTATGGATCATTTGAGTCCAACCCTTGTCAAGGAGGTACAGTGGAGAATCAATGGGGTAGAAAAGAAGCAGATTTCCTATTACAGTACAAGGTCAGCGTGACCAGTTTAAAGGACACATTAGATACTAATGTACAATACTGAGGGAATACAGTCTGACATATTGAGACTGTAACTTGGCAATATAATCTGTGTGGTAATGAGATGTGTAATATGTCTGACATTAAGAAGCCAGGTGAAAGAGAGGAAGAAAGTAGATTGTGCTGCTGAAGGGTGGAATTCCATGGAGGAAAGCAAATTACATACATCCAAAGTTCTTCCTCCCGGCTAATGATCTTAATGCAGGAGACAACTCACTTGGCAACATGTTGTATTGATTTCTAGGTTGGAGTCTAGGAGTCTCTAAGATTCTGTTACAGAAAACTATGCAGTAATTCGTTGGAAAGTGAACTGGCTGTGAATCAAAAATGTCTTGCCAGACCAATCTGCCCATTTTATATTGGACTAGATTTAAATCTGATTCTCTCTCTCCTTCTCTTTTCCACTTTCTGTCTGTCTGTCTTTTTCTAGTGCCGTTAAATGTTGCTAAGCAACTGAACTTTGAAAGGAATTAACACAAATGTACATCTACTTATGTTGAAATACTCATAGCAGTTTTTATTGCTGGCATGAAAGGATTGTAGAAAATAATTTGTTAATACCTGACTTGTTTTAACAACAAGACCAGACATTACTAGGTTGTATGGGAGATTTTGAAAATTGTAGAGGTCTGTCAGGTCACGTTTGATCTGTAACATCCATTTGTGCTGCTTGAACACCTTCCCTTTCTGTGTTTAAACGTAAGAGAAAACAAAAACTTGAACATGTTCTTGGTAAATTTGAAGTAATGAGGCTTAGGCGTCACGGCACAGTGGTTAAATGCCTGTACTACAGGTAAAACTGTGCTCACGACCTGGGGTTCAATATCCCAGGTAGCAGGCTCAAGGTTGACTCAGCCTTCCATCCTTCCGAGGTCGGTAAAATGAGTACCCAGATTGTCGGGGGGGGGGGCAATCTGTAGCCTGCATAATTAAATTGTAAACCGCCGAGAGAGTGCTTGAAGTACTGTGGGATGATATATAAGCAGAACAGTTTACATTATTTGCTTTTTTTAGGCATCAGTGTCTAGTTATACATAGTTTTCAGAATTGGGCCAAGATGCAGGCAAAGTCAAATACTGTATTTTGCGATTCCCTCTAAATTGGGAAAGGTCATGTTAAACATGTCCTAATCATCACATTGAAGGCAATGGAAATTCAACGTGTTTAATATGTTAGTCCTGTGCTTTCTGCCTTTATAAGTGCCATAAATGATTGTATGGAGTTTTAAAAGTTAACTGTAAAACGTGTCCAATCATTTTCAAATTGCTTTTAGCCCCCCATAAGTGAAGACAAGTGAAATAGCTTGGCTGTTAGCGGCCTCAGTTGTTCTGAGTCAAAAGAGTTGCAGACCAAATGAGAAGAGAAAGAATGAAAGATTGCAAAGAGAAGAACCCACAAAGGCTAGGGCGATCCCCTGGCACACTAACAATAGCAGCTTATATTCAAGGGCATATACACCAGTCAAAATGCTATAGTGGAGGTTAAAATGATTAGGGAACCAGAGATTCAAAATACAAAGAGGAGCCAAAGTAAATTTCTCTTTTGAAGAGCAGAGTTATGCCTGTCGCACATATGATTGGCATGCTCACAAAGAGGCAGAAATGTATGGTATCACAGATATACTCTCAAAAAAAGACAGAAAACAAATTGGCCAAACTCCTATCTGTAGAGTAAGAAGGCAAATCACAACATTTAGTCCATTGGTTCCTGGTAAATAAACTGATCCTAGTTTAAGCTGCGTAATATTGGTTTGCTAAGGCCAGTTAGCTCATTAGGGGTTCACGCCTGCACTTCCTCACAGCTTGATTCTGAAGTCCTACAATACTTAGTGAATGTTTTATTAACACATCCTCTTACCTGAGACCTGATATATCTCATAAGGTGCAGCAAGCAGGCTATTTACTTTCCTGCATTTGTTTCCCTCTAGAAGATCATCCATGCCTTCTCGTTATATGCTTTTTGTTTACAAGCCTGATAATTATCATTGGTTTATTTACTAAATATTTGTTTCACTACATTTGTCACTATAACAAATGAGGATTCTCGCTGTTGGAGTAGTTTTAGAAGGTTTAAAATTACAACATCTCTATGTACTTTTATCATAGCAAGATTAATTTCACATTTCTCCGAAGATGATTGCTCCACCTGTAGAACAGATGTCTAATCCTTTGGATAATTGGTACTTACAGCTAATGAGGATGTAGATTTTCCTGGCTTATAATGCTGGGTTGTAGTGTTCTTTTTTAAAATTTATTTATTTATTTATTTATTTATTTATTTATTTATTTATTTATTTATAATCTTCCTTGTTAAGAAATCAGTATGATGCCATTGTTTTACCGAATTTCTGTAGACCAAGGATGGCAAACCTTTGTCACTTCATTTGATTTGGAGTACAATGATTTTAATCCTTACACTGTATGAAGTTAAAGGTTTATTATTATGATGATTATCTATATGGCATGTTGATATTTTATTTTTATTTTTATTTCATTGTATTAGACCTTTGGGATTATGTGTTGTATTTTGTTATTCTTTTATTATCTTGTAATGTTTTATTTGTTACTTTGTTGTATACAGCCCAGAGTGGCCATGTCTGCCAGATGGGTGGAATAAAAAAACAAACAAACAAACAAACAAACACAAACAAACAAACCAACAAACCAACAAACACAGCTTCCCAAATTCCAAGCCTATATTACCAGTGAATGAGACTCAGAATGTTAACCCAAAACATCTGATATGCCAAAGGTTTGCCACCCCTTTTCTAGACTAAATAAATATAATTCAGAGTTCTAAAACAAATGACCCTATCTTAGAGTGTACCTGTGCTACTGACATGTGATGATATGTAACTAAAGATATGATAGGGATTTTTTCCCTTAGATACGCAGAGCACCATAGGATAAGTGTAGAACAAATCATAGGGGGATTCCGAACAATTGGAAGATACTTTGAAGTAGTAGGTACATTTGAAGGTTGTCTCTACAACAAAGTACAAAATCAGATGTTCCCTGTTCCAAAGGTCAGATGACGCATGAGAACTTGAGCTCAAGTTATTATGTCAAGGATGAACTTACCATCAGAGGGATAAATATTTTTTTCTCTTTGGTTTCCATGCTCCTTATGCGTGGCTGCCAATCAACAGCTGGTATCCCACTGAAACCATTTTCAAACTAGTACCAGAGAAGGTCAGTGGAAGCGTATTCTCAGAAGAGCTGAAGAACAAATCCGCCTATTTTAAAATCCATAGTATTTTTTTAATAAGGGAAGGAACCTATAGGCTCCTTCTTCCTGTTTGTGTTGTCTGAAGACATATTTCCTAAATTATGTAGACTGGGGCAACCGTAAATACACAGACGTGTGTGTTTCATAGAGCTCACTTGCATTATTCATAAAGGGATTCGTTTTGGTGCTCTATTGTTGCCTGTGGATGACACACCTGTATCTGGAAATAACGGAATTGGCAAGTTTGGAAGAGGTAGCTGTGGTGATTTCTGCTAATCTGAATTGGCAAGGATGATTCTTAGGAATGATTGGCTAATTGCTTTTTGCATCGTGTGCCTTCAGAGCACCTGGTTTTAGACATGTATTACTTAGTAGCATGTATACTAGACACACTAGAGTTTTGAAAATAGGAATAAACTATTACTTTTAAAATCTTTGCATTCCAAGAATTAATACTGTCGAATCAAAACTTTCACACACAAAAGGTCATTCACTAAAAGGAGAGGAGAACATGTCACTACTTACTTTAAAGCTGTTTTGTTTTCTTTGAAGACATTTCCATAAAATAAGCTCAGTGAACTATAGCTGCAATTTAAGTAAAGGTTTTTGTCATCCTTCACTATTGCAGCTTCAGTCATTCATACATGCAATATTTCTAGCAAATTATCACTGGTTAAACATTCCTACACCAACCAGATACACACCCAAACACTGTGTTATATATAAAGCACAGGAATTCCTGATCCCAGTAATGTCCTCTACTTAACTGTCTAATAACGTTAAACTGAAATTGGATTTACATACTTCTGTAACAGGATTGACACAACCTGCTATAGCTTGTTTTCGTGTCCTCTGCCTCACAGTTTATAAGTGGTCAGCACTTTCAAAGCACTTTCAATTGTGATTGTATACAATGCATGATTATAGTGTTAGTCACATATGGGGAAAATTGAGGTTTTCAATATGATAAAAAGTTCTTTGAGTCTGATCTTCTTTTTCTGCATTGTGCACCCTTAAGTTATAGCAGCTTTCAGTATATATTTGGCTTTAGAGACTTGAACAGGTCACAGATTAATTTTGAATATTTTGAAGCATCTTCCCCTTTGCTGATATTTAATAACAAATGAAAAAGCTATAACTATTCTTATGTTACCGTTCAAGGCTGTTCTGTTTTCAGTCTACATAGTAGTTTTTTTGAAAGAGAAGTGGAATAATTGGCTGTTTAAGAATATATGTTGGGCTTTATCATTATACAACTGACTTGTGAAACCTCTATTGCAGTATCTCTTTCCAAAAACATTTTTTTCTTTTCTTTTTTCTAGAGTGACCTATAAAGATATTTTCAGCCTTTAAAAAAATAAAACCAATTTACATGTAGACATTTAAGCCAGTATCATACTTGTTCAAAATAAAGCCCCTTAACACTACCATGAAGGTTTTCAAAGGGGGCTGCAGGTTAGGGATTTATTTTATTTTTCTTTATATTTTTCTTTAATTTGTTTTCAACATCCTTTCTTATTTTTCAAACAATTTCTAGTCATGGGACAGCTAGTCAAGTATGTATAGGGCTGCAAATTGAATTTTATTAATGTCACATTAAAAACACAGAGTAAAATTCAGTTGTTAGTCCCAAGCAGAGCAGATTCCACAGCCAGATACCTAAACCATGGTGTGGACGTGGACTTCTAGCCCACTTCTTTAGTGAGTTTTGGCATTTGGTGTGTATAGTATTACGTGGTCTGTGGGCCCCCAGAATGAATAATCTTGAGTTTCCATTATTTCTTATGGGGAAATTTGCTTTGGTAAACAAGTACAGTACTTTGGTTTACAAGCATGTTTTCAGAATGAATTATGCTCATAAACCAAGGTAGCACTATATTGAGTTTGTGTGTATGTGTATATATGCACATGTATTCGGGTCCATATCTGTTTTTACATACAGCAGGTATCATATTTCATCCTAGGAGCTGTGCTGTTGATAAAATACCATTACAGTACTGGGTTTGGCATTATGTGACACAGACAGACACATTAGAAGCTGTGCAGTGCAAAATACGTTTTTTGTATATTTCCTTTTCATCCTTTACTTCCAGAAAGCTGGAAAACATTAACTGATTAGTCTCAGTAGATCAGACCAAAATAGCTTCTTTTACTAAAATGAGCCTTGCAAGAGGCTGAATAATTCCACAGATCTATAGATAGATGATAAGAAAAGTTGATTTTTGTATCCAGCTGTTTTTTTTTTATAAATTTGCATTCTCATTTATTTACTTCCAAGTAGTTCAAGAGATACATATATATTTATAACCTACATAACTGACTTCAGTGGTACACACTGGGTTCACATTGCATGGTTTGAGGAAATGCTTGACCTAAATTTAAAAAAGAGAGAATGCTTCTGATTGATCTTTTATTGAGACAGTCCTAAGCATAATTGCCAGGGGGTGAATCCCCTGAGTTTGCCATTACTGCAGCTAAATAATGGCCCTGAAAGCAGAGACTTCTTGGAACAATTTTGAATGTGAATGTCTATTCTTTTGGCCAATGCCCATGCAAATCATCCCAACTGCCTTTTCCACTTTGTACCAGAGAGACTAGTTTCAGTTCAGATTGTTTCCAATACTAAAACATTTTTCATACTTCAGACACTGTTGTGAAATTAAAGTATGTGTGGGTAGCTAGGGGAAAAACAACAACCAGGTTTTCAGCCATGGTAGCTCTTCCATGGATGGATGTATCTGTTAAGAATCTGTTGTTTGTGACCTGAATAGCCACCCAGAGAAGGATGTGAGCTTTTTGGCCATGCTTGATTCACTCAGCCTTCTATAACGACTATGTTAGTGTACTATGGATGGATGTCTGAAAGTGGCTAATGAGTTATTGATATAATAACTCCCAAGGTTGAATGTTGTCTGACTAGGGATTCTAAGTGAAGGAATCATTGTTTCTCAAGTGATTGTTCACTGGAGATACAAGGACTCTTTTTTGTAACTGGTGTGTGTACAAATACACATGCCCTTTATAGAGGGAATGCTAATAGTTACGAAAATCCCCCTTTTGGATATACACCTTAATAGATCATGAGAGTTTTTGCTAGTTCATTATCGACAAAATGGAATGGCCAGAGTTGAGCTATCAGACTAGTATACATCTTTTAAAGTAATTATAAGTTGCACCATGTTTAAGAGAATTAATTGGTGATTGGAGCAAAAAATGTTGGATGTATAGCTATTGAGGACTGCAATAGTGGAAGATCATTAGCAGACAATGGCAGTGGCCCTCAGATTAACTCTTAGTAGTACTGTGGCACAGTGGTGAAATGCCTGTATTGCAGGTAAAACTGTGCTCACGACCTGGGGTTCAATCCCAGGTAGCTGGCTCATGGTTGACTCAGCCTTCCATCCTTCCGAGGTTGGTAAATTGAGTACCCAGCTTGCTGGGGGGGGGGGCAATGTGTAGCCTGCATTACTGTAATTAAAACTGTAAACCGCCCAGAGACTACTTGAAGTGGTATGGGGCGGTATATAAGCAGAACACTTTGCTTTTGCTTTGCTTTTACTGGGCAGTACTAATTGTACAGAGAAGAGCATGGTAAGCAACATCCTGATATTTTATGTCTTAGAAATTCTATGTATAACAAGACAGTCCAAAGTGAAATGAGATAACGTTGGAAGTTATGACTTGCAGCTTGGAAAAACAGCTGCTGGGGAGGAGCAAAAAACAGGTACAAGCAGTACTAACAGAGTGGCTGGATCCAAGCTGAAAGAATGTCTTATTGATGATATGCACAGATGCAAGAAAAATCTGATGTTACATGACTTGACATAATTGGAAAATGGAGTGTGATAAGTATGAATCGGGGCAAATTCAAAACTGCAAAGCAAGACACAAAATGTGTAACCATAATAGTTGATGTGAGTGAACTGAAATGGACTGGAATAGGACATCTTTAACTGGATGGTTACGAAGTGTAGTATCCTGGAAATTTCATTATATATTCCAGTCTCAAAGAACGGTGATACCAAAGAGTGTGGTAACTATATGACTATCACATTAATTTCTGATGAAAGTGATGCTCAAGAGTTTACAGCGAAGAATATTCCTGTAGATGGAACAACAAATCCTAGATATTCAAGCACGTTTAGTTATATCAGAAAAAGAAGAAGCATGAAAGACCATAACTGCAAATTTGTATTGGCTACACAAGTGCATCAAATAATTCCTTCAAACAGTCTGTGCTTCGTAGATTATAGTAAAGCCCCAGCCACTATGGAAAAATGTGGATCATTGTAGGACATAGGAGTACTATAATCTACATGCAGAACATACCATAAAAAATAGAATCAGATTCAGATGAAGGGGAAGTGAAAATTCTTGGAAGAAGCATCAATAATTTTGGATATGCAGGTGTCATGTTACTGGCACACACACACCAAAGCAAAACAAAAACAAATTTTAACCCCCCCCCCCATGGTATAAGGAAAAGGGTGGGGGTTGGATATTACCCCATAGTGCTTAAAGCACTCTCTGGGAGGTTACAAGTAATTATGCAGGGTGCATATTGCCCCTACCCCTCCCATCAAGCTGGTTACTCAATTTACTGCCTTCTGAAGGATGGAAGGCTAAGCAAACCTTGAGCCTGCTACCTGGAATTGAATCTCAGGTCGTAAGCACAGTTACAGCTTAGTCCAGCATTTTAACCACTGCCCAGTTGCTGAAAAGCTTATACAGTGGTACCTTGTATAAAGGAATTAATTCATTCCAAATGAAATTCTGTTAGGCAAATTTTCCTTTATACAAATTTCCCATAGGAATGCATTGAAAACAGAGTAATCCGTAATCGTGACATTTTTATGTTGTATGGATTTGCCCCATAGGCGATTCGGCTAAGCAAATTTCCTCTATCTCCGGAATTTTTATGTTTTACAGATTTTTTGTTAAACAAACCGTTTGTTATTTGAGGATCCACTGTATATGACTCTGTCCCTGTTTCTATTACCTATTTTTTTGCTACCCATTTATTACTTTTTTTTGTTTATAGGAATAGTTTTTGTCTTCTTCCCTGATAATATATCTGATTTGAATCCACAGTTTTTCTGGTTCACGGACAGTTGAACTTAATGATAACAGTCTGTTCTTTATGAACTCTCTAAATTATTTTGGATATTTTTCTAGATTATATTTTGATACTATGATTGCTTTAGTATTCTTCAGCTTCACTCTAGTTTTTGATATTAACTTCAAAATGTTGATATATTAAATTTATTTTTGAAAGGAGTAAGATATAGAAATCTGGATTTGAAATTTTGTAGGCTTAAGTGTAAAAAATAGAGAGCATTTACTGCTAACTACAATTGCAAGAAAAAGTATGTGAACCTGTCGGAATTTCATGGTGTTCTGCATTAATGTGCCGTACAATCTGGTCTGATCTTCCTCTAAGTCGTGTATTGACAAATACAATGTGTCTGAAATAATAAAACAAATAATTTTTGATATTTTATGTCTTTATTGAACCATTCATTCAACATTCAAAATTCTAGTGGGAAAAGTAAATGAACCTTTGAGTTGAGCTCAAAAAAAAAAAGCCAATTGAAGTCAGGTGTTAGCATAGTTGGAGTCGTGTTAAGAAAATGAGTTTGGAGGTTTGGACTAGAGCTATGTTGACTTTAAAAGCCATTCACACTTTTTGAGTTTGCTCCTCACAAAAAGCCATGTCCTGCCAAAAAGAGCTTTCAGAGGATCTGTGATCAAGAATTGAGGATTTATATAAAGCTGGAAAGGGTTACAAAGTAATTTTAAAGACATTCCAAAAGGGTCACATACTTTTTCTTGCAATTGTCGTTAGGAGCAAGTCTTCTCAAAAACAGTCGGGCATTTTTGCTGCATAACCATACATAGGATTGGAATGTGTTCACATTTTGGAGAAAATAGCATTAGTGACTGCTAGAACTCATAAAATCTAACATATGTGGAGAAAATAAAGGTAAAGATCAAGAAATTCAGGAATATTAAACAAGTGGTGCAGTGTTTGATATAGCCCACTTTAATGAACAGTGCAATGTTTTGTCATTACATCATCAGTGAGCAAAGCATTATGGCAAAAACAGAGCAAAAAGTCTAAAAGTGAAATATTAATGTAGCAATAGTTATTTTATTTTTTAGTGCTGAACCTTCCAGCATAGCCAAACTATTTATAGTCAAGATAATTTGTTGCCATCTTCTGTGTGACTAACATATGCTGATGAATCCTTACAACATGAGTTTTCTGAAATTGCTTTACACAGTTATCAGTATTTTACATGGACTTCAGTCTACCAGCTATACACTTATGTGCCAAAAAACGTATATGTGGTTTGAAATCTGACATTTAACAATTAACTCTTTACACGTTGCTCTTTCTTCTTCTGGCTCTTTTCAAGAGCTGACATTTTAGAGAAATGTTGTTGGGTGTTGCAGAATGCTTTATTGGCAATGAAGTTGGCCTTCATTGTATCAGGTTTCTTGTTAAGCAGTGCTTCAGTAATTAAGAATAATACTTCTCCATGACAGTTTGCTTTACAAATGTGAATTTCTGCTGGAAGTAGAACCTCTGGGAAGGTATGCCACTGGGATTACACAAATGTAAATGAAGGATAAAATAGCATTATTAAACTTCATTGTCCTGGGAAAAAGAAATACAAGATAAATATATCACAGACAGGCAATGAACCACAGGAATGTACAGAAGAATAAACCCACTGAGTTCTTGTCTTGCCAGTGTTTAACTGAACATGTTTCATGACAAGTGTATGTAAATACTGTTGTCGACTTTTTTAATGGATTCGGACGATATGCCCTAACTTGCTGTGCATGATTTCAGATTAGGAAGCATGGATATACTAGAGAAGAGCACTGCCTAAGAATTCGAGCATTTCCAACATAGTTAAGAGGGAGACAGTGAAATGACTCTTCAGTCGGTTTATTACAAACTAAAGTCTATGGATCTACCCTGGTACCTTGTAAAAAGGAATTAATTTGTTCCAAATGAAATTATGTTCAGCAATTTTTCCTTTATACAAATTTCCCATAGGAATGCATTAAAAACAGAGTACTCCCTAATCGTGACCATTTTTATGTTGCACGGATTCGTCCCATAGGCAATTCTGTTAAGCAAATTTCCCCTATCTCTGGAATTTTTTTATGTTGTACAGATTTTATTTTATACAAAGCGTTTGTTATACGAGGGTCCACTGTACGTCTCAAACCGTAATACAGACAGAAAGTGCTCTTTTTAACCCCATCTTTCCTTGAAACCTATGACAAATATTCCTCAAAGTGAGGGGATTCTTAGAGTGTACTGCAGAGAGAAAGGAAGGGACAAAGAAAATGTGGGCAGGATGTTCATGGAAGTACTTTTGTTCATTTTGGGTGATTTCCTCTGTGATCTGTATATTTTCTCACCTTATTCAGGAATGTCCCTTGACTTGTAGGATAAATTTTTCAAAACGAAATGAGACGGAAAAGAGGGCAGAAAATTCCCCTTCCATTGGTGCTTGTCGGTATTGAAGTTTGTTCATTTGTTGTTATGTGCCATCAAATGAGAAGTGACATATAATGAGTCGAGTAGGGGTTTCAAGGTAAGTGAGGCATGTAAAGAGTTACTTACCAATTCCACTAGCCAGTAACTTTTCACAGCAGAGTTGGGGAATTGAACCCAGGCCTCCTGACTCCTAGTCCATTACTCTGTCCATTACTCGGTGCGTTTAAAACTCCCTTTTAAATACTTAATGGTAGAAAATATGTTTGTGTTATCTATGGTACCTTGGTATGTTGGAAGTGTTTTAAAGTATCAGTCTGTGTGTGAATGTAGGTTTCCATGCTCAAGAAAAAATAGGTAAACATATAAACTGTATATTAAATGCCTTAGCAGTGTTTTGTACATATGATTTATTTGAGATTTAGTATTTCTTTGCAGTTTGGTGTTTTCCAAACAAGGGAAAAAACTTCAAAAGCACACTTCCTTGTTGGTAGTTTTAACCTTGGATCAGGTGCATAAATACAAAAGTATATTATATCTTCTGGGTGAAAACGTGATGCTTTATTACACATACCAAAAGCAAATGGCATGAAATTCAGTCACTTCTAGCTGGCAGTTAAGGAATCAATACTGGGATTTTCAAGTACACACCAAACCAGCAGGCCAACTCCTGAGAATCCCGAAGGCTGGAAGCAACTAGAAGCAACTGAAACGTAAGATGTTTGTGTGCCTTCCAGGTGCATAAATCAAGTATTTCAGCCTCTTTTCTATTTCATTTCCTACATAACAAAGTCAGACCTGTAGTGCCTCTTTAGTAGCACAGTAGTACCTCGACTTACAAACGCTTTGACAACAAAACAATTCGATCTACAAATAGAAATCCGTGGGTATAGGAAAAATCGACTTACCTTTACAAAAGGGAAAGGGAAAGGAAAGACTACTTTTCAAAGTGGCTCCTGCTTGTTTGCAGTAGCAATACTGCCATCTTGTGGCCACCAGACTCCAGTGCTGCAATTAGGAAGAAGGAGCCATTGTGAACAGGAAAGTTGAGAGCTGGGACTTGTGTTTTTATTTAATGACCTTTTCAAACTGCCCATTTTGGAAATATTTGGCACCGTTTTGGGGACTTTTGGGGACTTCTTTGGTGGATTTCTTGTGGCCACCTCACTCCATTGGAGCAATTAGGAAGAAGAAGGAGCAATTTTGAGCAGGAATGCTGAGAACCAGGACTTCTTTTTTAAAAACTTTTTCAAACTCTGTTTTGAATATTTGGCACCTTTGGGGACTTTTGGGAGGATTTCTCAAGCGGTTGAGAGGTAGGGAGATGAGCTTCTGTCGTTTGCATGCCTGTTGATGTTTTTTTTTCATTCTGGAGGAGTGATTTTCCACATGAAATGGATTAATCTGTTTCCAATGCATTTCTATGGGAAACTGCTTTGACTTAAGAAAATTTCTACTTAAGTAAATGCTTTGGGAATGGTTATATCTTCCATCAGTTAAACCAAAAAACATTTTTGGCTTGCTTTCTGATGACAAACTTGGACTCAATTCAAATGTAATGACAGGACATGATTCATTGATAAAATGTATGAACTGTGACAATCTGTCTGTCTGAGCACAGGCACGTTGAGAATGTTTCGGAAAATCCTGTGGCAATTCCAACAGTGAATAGTTTTGTGGCCTCAACTGTTACTAAGCGATAAGTGTATTCCTATAAGAAAGAAAAAGTTAACAGTGTCAGAAAATAAATTGTAGTGAGAAAATAATCCCCAAATGCAGTAATTATCCTTCTTACTGAAGCTAGAATGATGAAAGAGGGAAAGTGTAGTTAAAAAGAAAGCTATTCTATGTGATTAGCTTTGACTTTCCTCTCAGGTTGACTAAAACCTCCATCACATGTTTCATTTTTCGAAAGCATTACTTAAATTAGATGTAAGCGAGAAAGGTGTGGCAAATGGGAATAAATGAAGGGCAAAACGGAATGAATCCAGGCAACTTGCCAATGTGAGTGCCATAGAGATGATGAGTAAGCAGTGGAACCTGCAGTTTTGGGTGATTTGTGACCTACAGAAAGATAAAGGGCAGTATAGAAGAAAATGAGGTGTTTGGAAACTAGTCAGTAAGACAGTGGTGGGTGACACATTTAAATAGACATGCAATGAAAGTAGAAGCAGGTGTTGTTGGCTGGTTTTCTCATATTTGAAAAAACCACAAGTCTTCTCTTTTCTTGCAGAGCAGCAGAAAGAGAGGAGGCTTGCAAAACAATAGAGTGAGCATATGGCGAGCACACAGCTGAAGGGGGTGGAGCTTCTGAGAATTTCCTGTGCTTACAGTGATTGAGGGTGTGGAATTTACCTTTAAATGCCTGCTCCCAGCAGTTTCCAAGTTCTTTTCTTGCAGAGCAGCAGAAAGAGAGGAGCCTTGCAGAACAATAGAATGAGCACACAGCTGAGGGGGTGGAGCTTCTGAGAACATCCTGTCCCTACACTGATTGAGGGGGCAGAGTTTTACCTTTAAATAACTGCTCCTAGCAGCACACGCCTGATGGCGCGTCAAGGTTTTTTTTATTATACTAATTTCTTCTGGGTGTGTTCCTAAGCAGAGTTGCTGCTGAGGAGAGCCAAACAAACAGAATCAAGTGACCACTGGTACGTTTCTGGGATTCTTGCAGTTGGAGTAGATCTGCTTTAGAGGCCCACATGCTGTTGGATTTCAAATAAACAACAAAGGAAGAAAGTAGTCTTACTACACATTACAGCCACAAACATGAATCAATTTTATTGGAATTGCACGTGAAAGACCAATACAAAGTGGTGTACACGTGAGAAGTGGAACAAAAATCATACATGATTCCAAACATTTTTTACAAATAAATAACTGCAAAGTGGGGTGTGCGTAATTATTCAGTCCCCTGAGTCAATACTTTGTAGAACCACCTTTTGCAGCAATTACAGCTGCCAGTCTTTTAGGGTATGTCTCTAACAGCTTTGCACATCTAGAGACTGAAATCCTTGCCCATTCTTCTTTGCAAAACAGCTCCAGCTCAGTCAGATTAGATGGACAGCGTTTGTGAACAGCAGTTTTCAGATCTTGCCACAGATTCTCGATTGGATTTAGATATGGACTTTGACTGGGCCATTCTAACACATGGATATGTTTTGTTTTAAATCATTCCATTGTTGCCCTGGCTTTATGTTTAGGGTCGTTGTCCTGCTGGAAGGTGAACCTCCGCCTCAGTCTCAAGTCTTTTGCAGACTCCAACAGGTTTTCTTCCAAGATTGCCCTGTATTTGGCTCCATCCATCTTCCCATCAACTCTGACCAGCTTCCCTGTCCCTGCTGAAGAGAAGCACCCCCAGAACATGATGCTGCCACCACCATATTTGACAGTAGGGATGGTGTGTTCAGAGTGATGTGCAGTGTTAGTTTTCCACCACACATAGCATTTTGCATTTTGGCCAAAAAGTTGAATTTTGGTCTCATCTGAGCAGAGCATCTTCTTCCACATGTTTGCTGTGTCCCCCACATGACTTGTGGCAAACTGCAAATGGGACTTCTTATGCTTGTCTGTTAAACAAAGGCTTTCTTCTTGCCACTCTTCCATGAAGGCCAATTTTGTGCAGTGCACGACTAATAGTTGTCCTATGGACAGATTCCCCCACCTGAGCTGCAGATCTCTGCAGCTCGTCCAGAGTCACCATGGGCCTCTTGGCTGCATTTCTGATCGGCGCTCTCCTTGTTCGGCCTGTGAGTTTAGGTGGACGGCCTTGTCTGGGTAGGTTTGCAGTTGTGCCATACTCCTTCCATCTCTGAATGATTGCTTGAACAGTGCTCCGTGGGATGTTCAAGGCTTTGGAAATCTTTTTGTAGACTAAGCCTGCTTTAAATTTCTCAATAACTTTATCCCTGACTTGTCTGGTGTGTTCTTTGCAGGGAATCATAAGCAGGTGAAGTAATCTGCTTGGGAATACCCTGAAGCAAATGGTGAGCCACTGTGTGAGATAGAATGCTAGACTGGATGGGCCGTAGCCTGTTCCAGCAAGGCTGTTCTTATGTTCAAAACTTTCTTTGTGCTCCATGAGTGGTTTCTCAGCTTATTTGCATGTTGTTTTGGAGATCCCATGTCTTGCAATTTTCATTGCAACGTTGGTATTCTTGCATTCTGTTGTAACTTGACATAGTTGTGAATGTTTGCAATCTTAGATTTACTTTTCTGAGTATGATTTGACAACTGTATGCTTGTTGGGGAAGTCAAGAGCGGCAGAAACCTCCAAAGGCGAGGTCTCAATGTTTTATAAGTTTCATTGCAAAGATGTATTAAAGCATTATAAGCATTTGGAATGGATTGTTTGGGAATTTGTAGTGGAACTCTTGCAGTCTTCAAATTCAGTCAAGTTCTTCTCTGTGCTGGTTTCATCCTCAATAGTTTAGTTTTCCTCAGACTTAGTGGCTGAAATGCTGTTTGTTGCATTAAGCCCAAGCATAACTTTCCACCTGTTTCTCCCTGGTAAACAAATTGCCATCTGTCCTCTCTCAGCAACCTTAGCACAGATCATGTGCTCATCTTCTTGGATTCTTTGTCACTGGGTAATTTTACACAGGGGAGCTTTCTGCTGGAATTTGTGCATACTGTGTGTATACTTAAACTTTTGTTTTATATAATTTAATTCTTCAAAAAAGCCCCTGGTTTATGGATCTGAAATATGCTTCTGTATCTGCTATAAAGCACCAACAAATGGTCTAATATTGCTACCTAGTATTGTGCCCATTCTGCCAGCAGGAAAAGGATGTCAAGGTTTAAATAGGGTAGGCTGAATGTTGACAACACCAGTGGCAGCAGTCGGGATGGCATATGGGATACCCTCTTGTGCTCACTATTGTTCAAAAATTGACAGCAAGCAAGAGGAAATCTCAGAAGCTGACTCCTTTTTCCCCAGCAGCCACTTCTCAGGAAAACACAAAGTAATTGCCAAGGCTGTGTTTCGAAAAGAGTGAATGATAGTGAACACTAGCACATCCTGTCCAGTCATTCTGAAAACAGGTGAAACAATTCTTCACACTTTACAATGTTTGCTATGCAATTCATACAGTCCTGATTCAGCCTGTATTCCTTTTGTATTGTGTTTATGGCCATGGCAATAAAAGCTGGGGAATAGCTGCTGTAGACCATATCAACTGCTAGAGCTGATTCTAGACCACCTCTCTCCTCACGTGATCAGTGCCAAATCTTGTAGCTGTCAGTTTAACAAGGAGGATATGTATGGCTTTTTGCGGTGCAGTGAATGGAAGAGACCAGGAAGCCTAGCTTAAGACCTGACTGAAGCATGGGGAATTGTAAAACCGTGTTAGAGATCAAAGCATGGAAGTTATAAAGTTGGAGAATTCCATGATTGCTGCTGTAGGGGCTTTTAGAAGGAAAAAAAAAACCACATGACTTTTCCTCTTGATACTTAATGGATTCTTAAAAAGACAGTTTCTCTCTTTCCAGTTTGTTTTAAAATAACCAGAATAGTATGTGATAAATTCTGTTGGATATAACTAAAATATACGGACAGTTAAATCTAGAGCAGGCAAGTCCAAACTTCGGCCCTCCTGATGTTTTGGACCACAACTCCCACAGTCCTTTGACATTGGCAATCTAAGCTTAGAATTCTGGGAGTTGTGGTCCAAAACATCAGGAGGGCTGAAGTTTGGACATGCCTGATCTAGAGGCTTTATCCTCTACCTCATGACAAAAATGTTTCTTTACAACTGAAATGAAATGAAAACCTATAACCAATTATTTAGTAGTCCTAATGTTGGTTGACAGATCCTTGGATGGATGTGGTTTCACTGTCTTGCTTTGTCTGTTGCTCCATGTGTGCATTCACACAAAGGCATTAATGTAATTAATTATGGCAGATTAGAAGTCAGTACTGGTCGCTGAACCAGCAAGTAAACAATGTGCACGACATGTTCAAATTTGTATTGGTTCCAGCAGATACTATGCGAAGCACAAGTGGCCAACACTAATTGATTAATTACTGTGGTTGATCAACTAACTCCTTAATTAAATATTAAAATTCTGTCTTTCATCCTGCTTATTTGGCAAAACTGAGAAGCAATAAAGGACATTGGGCTCCAAAAAACAGAAACACAATATGGCCTTTCCTAGTGTTGCAACTGAGGAAGACATTTGAAAGATGACCTTTTTTCTTTTGATTTCTATCCAAAGCTGACAGAATAGTTTGGCTTTCAGAGTGAGACTGCTGTGGTTACCTCTCGACAAGATACAATGCAGGAAACTGGAAGTTAAAGTAAAAATAAATGTCAGTACATGGTAATCATTGTTACTCAGATGTAAATCCTATTGAGATTCTGAAGTACATGGAGCATTGCAGTGTTCACGTATAGAGGATTGTACTTTGGCATAAAGATGCAAAGGATTGTATGCTATGTTTCATGCCGTTTAAACTGCAGAGAATTATACTGTTAGCATACATTGCATATAATTTTGTACATTATGGTTTAGAATGTTTCTCTTATTTGGGATGTTCCATAGGCTGAGATCAATGGAAAAATATATGTTAAATACTGACATCTCTTCATCTTCTATCAGTGGTAGTTTTTCATTCTTAAATAGCCACCCGCAAAGGAAACGGCCGTCTTTTTTTTTAAGGATTCCAAGAAAGGGTCATTATCCATGTTTGGTAATAAGTAAATTTATTTAAATACCTTTTATATATTTAAAATATATTTAAATATATGGTTTATAGATTAAACTATAATTGTTAGTTGAGCTAGTAATTTCAGTCAGTATATCTCTTTTTATAAAGTGGCATTAATTTATAGAGAAGACAGTAAAATGTGATTCAAAGAGTGAACTTCCACAAGTTATGTACTGGGATCTCTGGGATCCTTTGCCCATTCTTACTGTTCCAGGGATTTCTGTACCAAGTCCTCTGTGTGCCATGAGTATAGAGCTACTGGGTAGGATTCTGCGGGTTACAATTTGACTTCCCTTAATTCTTCCAAGCATTAAGGCTCTCGAGGCACCATTGTGGCTTGAAAGAAAGTCAGAGCAAACTTGATTGATTGTCCTACTAAAGAGCCAAAAGTGCAGCTCCAGCAGCTCCTAATAATGAGAAAGAGTGGTGGGAGTTTGGTTTTAACAGTCTCCCGTGGAAGAGCAACGTGAATATTGAGAGCGAAGGTTGAGCCATGTGCCATCGTAAAGGCTAAAATTCTAATGCCCGGATTAGCTGCTTATTTTTATTTGTCCGCAGGCTTTGATGCAAAGGAGCAGTTGCTGGGCACAGGAGAGCTGCCACTCAAATCCCTGTAACCTCTGCCTCACCTTTGTTAATTATAACTTGCTCATCTGTCTAGGAACCTTGGCACATTGCGGGTTTTCTGTCAGCCTACTGATGTTTCAGACTTAGAATGGAGCCAAGGCAAGCACTGTATCAATGCCCTGCATGGCATAGTTCTTGTGTGTTCAAAGGCTTGAATCCTAGCTTCTGTTCCATTAATAATGTGGAACTTGAACGTCACAACTGCTCCTGTCTTCAAAAGCCTCATCTGAGACCCTCTCAGATAAAATGGGGATGTGGGAAAGGAGTCAATAGTGCTAAACAGATAACTGCCCCAAACTGGGTTTACAGCATGAATCAAAGTGCCCCCCAATTGTACAACTGGTACAAGAAATGAAGATTTATATAGCATTTCATATTCTGTAATTTTATTTTTGTTGCCAGTGAAATAAAGTCTCAGCAGTCTCATAATGTCCACTTATGTGCATATAAACAATTAATAAAGATATATCTATACACATAGTATATCATGTTATTTAAATTAGTCCAAGAGTAGCATTGCTTTACACTTAGTTCAGGGCATGATGAAACCATAGAGAAAAATATCTGTGAAGATTCTCAGTCATCCTGGTGAAGTTATCTGGGAGTTGAGTCATGGTAACTGGACTTCTTTTCTAGTGGGATCAAAAGGTTTTGCCACTCATCCAAGTAGCTTCTTCAGTCTGAGAAAAGTTATATACTTAACCTTGGTTTCATCCCATCCTGGTTTGAATAGGCTGATTGGCCCAACCTATGCAACACTTCCTAGCACCCATTAAGTATGGGTCATTAACCCATAACAAGGAACAATTAACAATTAACAAGGAACCCATTGTTAATGGGTCATTAACAATGGGTTCCTGATGATGTGAAGTAGTTCTGATTTGCCTGGGGATCGGTAGAGAAAAAAACAGTGCTATACTTGAAAAAAGAGGAGGGGGGGAAGCTTGCAGACTCAGTTCACAGTTGCTTGCATGTAAGACTTTAGAAAAGTGCCTTTAAACTAGCAAATTATCTCCAGGCATAAGAGGGAATCTCAAAATGCCAGATGCAGGGGAGTGGCATCAGGTGGCAGGTATCTAGTTGTCTCCTGTGCTCTCAGTGGCATCTGGTGGCACCACTGCGAGATTATTTATTTATTTATTTATTTATTTATTTATTTATTTATTTATTTATTTATTTATTTATTTATTTACCAAGTTTAGTTCAGAGAACAACTCCAGGTGGTTTACAGGAGATAAAGGAAGCTGGACAAGATGGGCCCTTGGCCTGATCCAGCAGGGCTGTTCTTAGGTTCTTATACATTTCTATAAAGCATCAATCCATTCATGGGGTGTCTTAAATTGTCTCAGCTTGGTCTTTTGTCGCCAGCAGGGTGCTCTGCTTCTGATAGCCCTGTCCACTCACATCCTGAAACTCTTTCTCCCTAGATCATTCCACTTCGAGTGGCACTTCCTCATTCAAGCCCAGCCGCTCTCTGGTCTCGATCCCCACCGCCCATGTGATGTCGTCCAGCGCCAGCTGTTCGCTGCCAAAGCACAAGGAGCCTCTCAAATCGGGCTGTTCAAAATGGAGCACGAGCCTTTTGAGGTCCGCTGGAAGCCGGCACCAGGGCATGGTGGACAGCTCTTTGGACATGAAGGACTTGAGGCCTGTACGGAAGTGGTCCTCTCTGTCGAAGCTCAGCACACCCATGAGCTGCAGCCAGGATGGAGGCGTTGGGTCGCCGGAGTGCAGGCCTGGCATGGAGAACCCAGCAAGAGACAAGGCTGCCTCGCCCCAGTTGAGAGAGAACAGAACAAGCTGCTTGCACCACAGCATGGAGCTCCTCAAAATCGAAGACAGGGAGATGAGGAAGAAAATGAACTCTACCTTAGACTGCAAATACAAATTTGAAAGCTGCAGCAAAGAGGACGTAGGGGTAACTGATCCCTCAAACCGGAGACATGCCTTAGACATGACCTACAGTGCCTTACCTGAAAGCAAGCCTGCAACATCTAACTGTGAAGGCTTTCATCACGGATACGTAACTTTGGGGCCACAGGCTGTGAGTGGTATTCCCATCCAGCCCTCCGAGAGGACTCAGCGGTGGCTTACCGAACAATTTCATACAAATCCCCCAGAGCCCAGGCCTTCTGAGGAACCCTACAGTTTACCTCCTTGGCAGTTACAGCAGCTTGAAGAGCTTAGAACAGGACATGACCATCCTCTGCAGGTAAGGCTGAAAATTCAGTATTTGCTGCCACCATGTGGATGGAAAGAGAAATGACATTAAAAATCCACTTTTAAGTGATCTTCCTGAATATCCCCAGTATGTAGAGCAGTATCTATTTTGGATCTTACTATATCAATTAAAATGAAATGGGATGGCAGTATCATTCTCAGAAATGATGGTGAATTAAAGGGGCTCCTGAAAATTCTCTCACCTTTTCGTAAGATATGCAGGGAGCTTTAGTCAAAAAAGAGTAAGTTAATTAAGTATTCACTACAGTGTGGCCATGTCAGTGGTACATTTATAATCATTTAAGCCACATAAACATGCTACTGAACCAGTGAGGCTTCTGGATTGGGCCTTACAGATTGTTGTTCTGTTGAAGGTAAGTACACTGATGCTTTCCATAGTTTGGAAACGTACTATATCTTCCTGACCTGAGATATGAATCATATGATAAAAATGTATTTGGTGTAACATTATACTAAAATTATTATTGTTATTAAAATGCAGTTGATTTTTTTTCTTATTTGGTCATCTGTGAACACATCTTAAGGGAAGCAGCAGTTCATCAATTTTGCAAAAAAACCAAAAACAAACTGTCATCTAAAAATAAATTGCTTTTCAATCAATGGGCATTCTGAAACAGCTGAATAAGTGGTTTACGCTATATTAAGATTTTGTGGACGTTGCAAGAATGAATTCTCCTTCCCTTAGCTTTCTGTGTATATTGGCACCATTCATTGTAGTAAAATTGGATTTTAAAGTGATTCTATATTGCTGTGTCTAGAGAAGTTGCACTTAGCTGTACTTCATCTTCGCCTTGCCATCTTGTCTTCGTCTTTCATATACAGTATACAGCCCGTCTTAGATGTTGTTGGTCCATTCGGACTTACTAACTAGGATCCCCTGGCTAGTGAGTCTATTATCACATTGGGTGTTAAAAGGGCATTATGATTGGCTGGACCATGTATCCACCAAATTGATTGCCAAGTGGTTAAAAACAACATTTGAAGAAATTCTGTTGATTCTGTGGTTTTGGCTTAGGTTGCTAGCAGTTAGTTTTGGGTTCCTGTCCACCATGCCTCTTAAGTGGTACAGTGATAAACCACTTTTGTTCTTTCCCCGCTCCTTCGAGGACTTTAATTCTGAACTAAAGCTGACACAATTGCTGCTAGATTCTGGGGGATGATGTCTGAGAAATGTGTTGAAATCTTATAATTCATTTGGCCCATACTGGCTGTTGCTATCGTGACTTGACTCTTATATCAGTCCTACCCAGGATCTTCGAAGGGAAAAATGGCCTTTTAAGGTAAATAGTTTCCCAAATCCCTCTGCCAGCATAACCATTTCGAGGAGCTTTAGTCCAAAAGGTAGTTTTTCCACACTCTGATCCCACTTTGAGTAGCTATATTTAAATATCTAGTTCTTGTTAGCCATTGCTAGCCTGAAGCACTGATTTTAGTGAGTATTCTACAAATACATATGCAATGTTGTCTCTGACTTGGGCCATGCTAAAGGATTTCGCACATGTTATGTTTTTGAAAGTATGTAACTAGGCTTTGTTTTAAGTGGCTGGAAGCCACCTGAAAATTTATGCTGGCATAACTCAGTCAGCATAAATTTCAGCGGCAAATTGCTGCAGGTGGAAAGTAAACATGGGCATTTGCTGTTGTGGGTTGAGTAATGCGACCCGTTGGACAACAGGAAATGCCAATGACAATTTCTTAAGCTATGGCAATTCAAAAGTGAGATTTACATTCGGGAAGGAAGAAACAAATGAGCTTCTTTTCATTGCCACTAAAATTATGTTAGTGTTGAGAGATGGAGGAAGCAAGTTTGTGAAGCTTCTATTTTTTTAACTTTTGACTGTTTTCCAATTGTATTTATTTATTTATTTATTTATTTATTTATTTATTTTCGCATTTATTTATTTATTTATTTTCGCATTTATATACCGCGCCTATTTCCCTCATAGGGGACTCAGGGCGGTTTACAACAAGAGAGGATAAAAACAACTAAAACAGCTAAAACAGTGGGATCCAAGATTCAGATTAACAGATTAACAAGGCGAGCAGGTGAGCCGCGCGCAAAAAAACAAAACAAAAAAAAAACCGAACTGAGTCCCTAGACAGTGCCAAAGGCGTCCCGAAAGAGTAGAGTCTTTAAATTTTTCTTAAGTGACGCCAGTGACGGAGCCTGCCGTAGCTCGCTCGGGAGCTTGTTCCAAAGGGTTGGTGCCGCGACCGAGAAGGCCTGTCCGCGTGTGCTCGTTTTGCGGGCCTCCCTCGGATTGACGGTCTGGAGCGAGAGGGCCAAGGAGGATCGGGTGGGTCGGGCCGGATCTAATTGTCGGGGGAGACGCTCTGCCAGATAAGCAGGGGCCAAGCCATGGAGGGTTTTGTAAACCAAAACCAACACCTTGAACCTTATCCGGGAGGCAACGGGCAGCCAGTGTAGGCGGGCCAGGATGCGGGTGGCGTGGTCATAACAATGCGCGCCAACCACCATCCTGGCCGCCGCATTCTGGACCCGCTGCAGTTGCCGAACAAGGTTCAAGGGGAGCCCCATGTAGAGAGTGTTGCAATAGTCCAGCCTCGACATGACCAGTGCCTGTACCACTGTCCTCAAGGAGCTCTCATTGAGGTATGGGCGAATCTGGGCGATAAGCCTAAGGTGGTAAAAGGCTGACCTGGTCACGGCTGACACCTGAGAGTTTACCCCTGTGATATCTGCATGCCTGGGTTTATGGGAAAATAAAGTTTGACAGATATTTCTTGGGAACGGAGAGAGAAGTAAAGCAACAATATGAAAGAAGCATATGAGAGCATTTTCATTATTTAGCAAAGTTCAACTTTTGGTATACTGAGCCAAATTGTACTAAGTTTTAGTTTATAAAACCCTCCATGGCTTGGGACCGGACTACCTGACAGAGCATATCGTCCAGCGACCCACCTCGGCCCGTCCTGTTCGGCAGGTGCGAGCGCACTCGCTGCGGGTTGCCACTCCACAAGAGGCCCGGAAGACAATTACTCGGAACTGGGCCTTCTCAGTGGCAGCCCCCTCCTTATGGAATTCCATCCCTAGCGAAGTGCGCTCTGCAGAGTCCCTGCAGGCCTTTCGGAAAGCTTTAAAAACTTTTCTGTTCCGAGAGGCCTTTGGTGATTTTAGTTAGTTTTAGTTAGGGTTTTTTTTTTCCTTTCCTCCCCGCCATCTGTTTAATTCTAATCTACTAGGATTTGTCCCTCCGCATGCTGGGATGCTGGAGGTTTTTTATATGTTTGTGATGTTTTATTGTTCATGTTGATTTCGTTTTATTTGATGTTTTTTGTACCTGATTTGCATTTATTGCTTTGTTAGCCGCTTAGAGTACTACATGTAGTAGATAAGCGGGATATAAATACAAAAATAAAATAAATAAATAAATAAATATCCTTGTCTTTAAATTGATGCAGGTCCTGAATGTTAGTACATTCTAATATTTGTCTTGTATAGCAAGTTAGGAAAATATCTTTTCTACTAAGCTTTCCGTCATTTTAAGCAAACTGCTGCAGTATGCAACCATCAAGGAACATTTGCAGAACGCGCATAGCAATCCCATTAAAATAATAGCTGAAATCCTTCTACATAGCATAGTACGTTATACTAAAGTGGGCTTATTGAATCAGTAAAGATCTGCTGTAAGCTCTGTTGATTTAAATGGCCCTACACAAATTGCGACTGATGAGGCAAAAGTAGGCCCATTTGAAGCAATGGAACTCACTAAATCCCCACCAATTCAGCCAGAACAATATTTAGAAGTGGTATATCAAGCCAAATGTGTATACGTGACTGACAAAACAGAAGGGAGCTTCAAATCTAGTAGTGAATTTTTTTTGGATTAAACTTTCATTGGTGACATCTGAATTTTGGACCAAGCTTAGGGACCCATTGTTGGTCTAAAACTTCTGAGTTTGGGGGAAATTACTTGGTTACACTGATACAAATTACTTGGTTACCCTGTGGTGCAGTGGGTAAAACTGTGCTCACAACCTGGGGTTCAATCCCAGGTAACAGGCTTATGGTTGACTCAGCCTTCCATCCTGTCGAGGTCGGTAAATGAGTACCCAGCTTGGGGGGGGGGGCAATGTGTAGCCTGTAAACTGTAAACCACACAGACACTACTTGGAAGTGGTATGGGGTGCTATATAAGCAGAACACTTTGCTTTTTACTCCCAGAATTTAATACTTGATGCATCCAAGGAGTATTGTTTCTGAATTTATAGTGCTGGCAATATGAAGAATTTTGATAAAGCCGTCACGGATGTAGATGCAAGAGACATTCAAAAGATAATTAAAATGTAAATAAAACATATTCACAATTAGGGGATGGAGCTGTTCACTGCCCCGAGTTCCGCACTGGAAGATGCGGCGGTATATAAATAAATAAATAAATAAATAAATAAATAAATAAATAAATAAATAAATAAATGTATCAAGAGGTTCTGTCACACCTCAAGAGTTCCTTGATTGATTCCAATTCTATTGGAAGTATTTTTTTGTGGGTCCTCCTTCAGCAGTCTAATTACTATGATTTCTGAAACATAAATGTTTCAAAAAAATTTTGTAGAAATCTTTGTAGCCATTTTCCAAACACACTGCATGTGGCATTCCAGCCACTTGTATTCTATAACCTTTATTGCGTTGCTACACTTCCCTGCGGTATTCTATTTCACATAATAGGCGTTGGCCAGAATTCTCCCTTTGAAGGTCACTGTTCACTGTGATAGGCATGCATGTGCACATTTCTCCCAGATATGTCCAGTAGTATTGCTTGTAAAGTTCCATGGTAAATGTAATGGATAGTTTATTCTCTGTGAGACATGTCAATAGGCAAAGTAAACAAGATAATTAAGTGACAGTACTTTAGTGCAGAAGTTATATTTGTGTTCTGAATTTGGGAAAACTCAGGTTGAAAAGATTCCACATACACATTCAGGAAAAAAACAACCCTAAAACAAACCAGAACAAAGGCGTCAGAAATGAAAACAGTCCTAAACATATACATAAGACATAGGTGATAATGCATTCTTTAGAACAATCTATTCAAGCTTGAAGGAGCAGAGTGTAATTAGCCTGCAGGTCACTAGTAATTGGGCAGCTGTGCTCTTGGCCAATGCCAACAGATTTACTTGCAAGACTAAGTCGGTAGCTTTTACACTGTGATGTAAAGCTTTGAGCTTTTGGTAGTGACATCAGTTATGGCACACTTGATGTACTTTTAGAAAAAAAGACTTCTTTTGCTTAGCTAAAAGTGTTATGGCTAACGTACTATAATACAGGCCTGCCCAACAGGTAGACCGCGGGCTACTGGTAGCCCGCAAAGGGTTCAAAAGTAGCCTGTTGGCCATCAATTAAAAAAGTGAGGGGATAAGTTCTCCACCCCTCCCTCCCCCATCCCAAGGACCACCACTGCCCAAGCAAAGTTCTGGGTCTGCCAGCCCACTGACTCAGCCGAGTGAGGCAGTTCAAGGGCCATGGCGCATTGCAATCTGTTCCTTCCAGAACGGATTAATTGATTTTCAGTGCAATCCTATGGGGAACTGCTGCTCTACTTACAAAAGTTTTTACTTATGAGCATGTGCTCAGAATGGATAAAATTCATAAGTAGAGGTTTTAGTGTAGTAGCCCTCAGGCACTTTGGGCCGGAAAAAGTAGACCTTGGCCTGTTCAAAGTAGAACAGCCCTGCTATAATAGAATAGAATTGACTTCATTCAGTGGTCAGAGTAATTAAAACTGTAATCCTATGTATGTTTACTCATAAACAAGCTCTTGTGTATTCAGTGGGACTTAGTTCTAGTATGCAGAAAATCGGTCAACTATTGTGAGACTTCTGAAAGAGCATGCATATCCTTTTTGTCAGGATGTCAGTTTTTCCATATTTTCTGTTTACTGTTAGCCCTCACACTCACTTGCATACAGAGATACACACATTCAACAAATAAAATGTATATTTCAAATAAGTATGTTGCTTGTGTTTTCTTACTGTAGGTAACTCATACTTGTTTTTTCTAGTTTTTCTTCTGTATATTTCAAGTTCTGGTGATTCCAAGTTCATGGGACGGGTTTCTTTTCCAGTCCTGCTTGCAGAGGCTTGTATCACAAGTCCACCATGTATCCAGTCTTTGGTAGATATTTAAATAGAAGGTATTGATACGTTCATGCCGATACCAATGCTGCTCTTAATTTGATTCCACATTGCTAGGGTGTAGTTTTTCTACACTATGCTTTTATTCTGTTCTGATGTAAAATCAATGTACAGCAATAAAACCATGGTCTTCATCTATCTAATAAAAGCAAAATTCCCCGGATCTGCAGGTTACTGGCTTGTGGATTCTCTTGGGTTTTGGCTTGTTTGTTTAATTGTTTATGCTCGCATAGTTTTGAAGGTTCAGGTTACCATAGTTGGATAAAAGTAAACGTTGAAAACAGAAATTCACATGAGCTTCACAAGGATGTACATGACGACAAGAACCAGGAAAATAAGCACAAAATTGAGTATTACGTTGAGACCTCTATTTGTAGAAATATCCATTGTGGCTCCCCCTGTGGTTTTTTTGTCCACTTACAACTGAAGTCTTCTGGTTTCAGGCTGGCTCAGTTTTAGCAGCAACAGATTATACTTGATGTGTGTGTGTGTCTAACATCTTCGGGCCTCAGCTCTTGTACGATCTGTTGTGCTCTTTCACCTAAGAGAAAACGGCTAATGAGCAACAAGTAATTGAAGCCAGGCTGACATAGAAACCACAGATAAACATTTTAGATTTTTAAAAGCTTTGCCCTGAAAGGTAATACAGATAACCATTTAACAAATGTAACTTACTTTGGGGAGCACACTTGATAAGGCATTTATCTGTTTCCTCATGCCAAGTGAAAAGGAATTTTTCCACACAACAGTTGTTGCTGTGCATCAAAATTTGTCTTTGTTTATTGCAAGGCACATAAAGCAACAGAGCCTCCTGAGTTGCCAGGCATCAATGTTTGCGATCATCTTTAACTGTGAAATACTATTATCCAATCACAAAGAATGTGTAGCATAAATAGTTGAGGGAACAGTATATTCTCAGTGACTTGAGAAACTGTACTTTCTATGAATCCTGACATATTTTACGTTGTAGCAACTATCCAGATTTCTGCTTGCCACTTTCATGTTGGCCAATGATTCATTTGCTCTTGGGCCAGAGTAAAAGAACTTTTTACATTGTGATTTAAGAATTTGGGCTTTTGAAAAGTAAAATCAGTTATGGCATTGGATTTGGGAAGAGACTGGACTTGAGGGGACTCAGTAGAGTGACCCAAAAGATCCTATAGGTCCAGGCCTAAATGGAAGGTCAGGGGGAAGTTGGACATTTCACTCTTCAGGCAGTCAAAATTTGTGTCCCTTTGGTTATATAGATTACTTTGCGGTAGATGTTACAGTAGCGAGATTTTGTTTTAAAGCAAGACTGCACCTCTCAAACTCTTGTCTTGCCTATCTCCACATGTGCAACGCTCCTTGAGTCCTTTTCCAAGGATAAAGGCAGGGTAAAAGTACTCAAAAATAAATAAAATACTGTAAATAAATAAAATTTGCATTGTTTCCTTTCTCTTCCTAGTTGTACCCAACTTGTCTTTCATCTTATCACTGAACATCTACTGAGACATTCATGTTTTGTATACTTAAAAGAAAAGTATCCTAATAAGCCTCAAACATATGTCTCCATTTATTTATTTATTTATTTATTTATTTATTTATTTATTTATTTATT
>JAHTLZ010000114.1:835675-865472 GCA_023846285.1 Phrynocephalus versicolor | reverse complement strand
ATTTATTTATTTATTTATTTATTTATTTATTTATTTATTTATTTATTTATTTATTTATTTATTTATTAGTGCAAGTCTAGTGCTTGCACTAAAGGGACTACACACACACACACACACACACACACACAGAGAGACCTTTTAGTGCAAGCACTAGTCTTAGAAGTACTAAAATCCTATAAGACTGCGTATAACACATTCAAAATGGTGGTTCACAGATATGGGTTTAAAATTCATACAAAATGCAAACAATAAAAGATTTATTAAAAATATTAACAGTATCCAGGAGGGTAAGTTATTAAAGGCAACTTTATATAATTCTCTTTCCACTAATTTCCACTAATATCAGGAGGGAGGAGGCCTGGCATTGTTGCCTTTCTGGATCTCCTTGGTAAGACCACTTTTATCAAAATGGATTGAGAGGAGCAGGTGAAACAGTGGACTGATTTCTGAGAGATATGTTTTGACAAGCATCGAGGTCCTAAGCCATTAAGAACTTTATAGGTCATAACTAGCACCTTGAATTGAGCACAGAAACTGTCAGGGAGTCAGTAGAGATGCACCAGTCTCCGATGAGAAATTGAGATTGGAGCAACAGAGGACAGAATTTTAGAAGTCGGGTCTGGAAACACAATGTGTCTACCTAGATCCTAAAGTTATTCCAGTTGTTGGTTTTATCACAACTTTCTTCCCTTGTGTACACAGGAAGCTCTCCTTCATTCTCTCTTCTGGGCACTGGTAAATCTCGAACCATGCTTAGTGTCAGCATGGAGGCTGCATTAACTGCCCTCAACTCAAAGAGTTTAGTATGTACAGAATTTGATATCCGAAACTCCAATTTATTTGGCACTAGCAAATGTATCGGGCTTTGCACATTGCAAAACCTATTTGATGAATCCCCCCGCCTCTATTCACCATCAGTGACAATTCTGATGGTCTTTATAAATGATAAGAGGATATTTAGTTAAAGCAGGAAATGACCACAATCACTTTCTTTAATTCATGAAACTGTATTGAATTTATTTGCCTTGCAGAACTAAAATTAACAGAAATAGCCCGAGAGCTTCTTATTAATCAGGCATCCTTCCTTTTATTTTTGGCCATTATTTTGTTTGTTTGATCAAAACAAAGGGTTGTTTTTCAACAAGGGAGAAAATGTTCATATCTACTGCATAAATATGTTGAACAAGTCTAATCGTTTGACACCTGTTAAAGGGACCTGTCATGCATACATATTTAAAGTTGCACACTTCATAAAAGTGTTGGAAAGGTTCACTCTGGGTTCACATAAGCAAAGTAGTTATACACAGAAGCTTCAGATGCCGGACTTAGGAGCTATAGAATAAGAAGGCAGTTTTCACAGAAAAACAGACAGACTGGTGCATGTATAATATTCTGACACAACATCACACGCCTTATTACCCAGTACCTACCCACTTTGGCATGATTTACCCCCCAATATCTTTAACCAGACAATGATTTACATTAGCTGGAGTCAACAGTGATTGAAAATCATGTTTTGAAATCATAACTTGAAAATGAGTCCAGGGCACAGGCTAATAGTGAAATAAGCTATAGTTTTAATCATAGTGGGTGGACAGTGGGCATATAAACATTGATTATTTCTTGGAGCTCCTATTACAGGATGAAAAAGGGAGTGATTCAAAAGCATATTTTCCTCAAGACATTTGAAATTGGGAGTGTGGATTATGTTTATCTAGGATTCAGCACTGCAAAAATGCTTACATTCACATTTCCTCTTATAGGGAATTATTTTTTCTGTTGCTTGGTTTTTTGTGATAAAATACCAATGTTAAATTTCATTCTGGATGATCTGGAAGCAAGCAACCTAGTATCTCCCACCTATTCCTCTTTGACTTGATTTAAAAACCAAAAATTAATATCCAACATTTATTAATATGTTTATGTTTAGGCATAGTCTTGATCTCAATCTTGCTTTCAGCTTGTGTTGGACCAATAACATTCTGACCTCTATGGATAATCAACGTACTTGTGGATTAAGATGGATAATAAACTTCATTATATATAGGTTAATTGAATACATTTATTTTTCGGATGAAAAAGCGAACAACCATGCAGTGATTTAATATGAAACAGTTGAAATTAAATAGCAACACTTTAAGGACAGTTCTTCAAGATATTTTTAATAAGACATAAAGATCTAAGTGTACCTATTAGTAGAGTTTGTCATGGCTGATCTCATCCCGTTCATTAATTGAGACATAAAATGCAACATTTCTAGTAGTACATCAATCATCTGAACCCGAAAATTTAAGGTTCCCTTTGATCATTTGTTAACACCGTCAAATCAGTAAAACAAGTAATCAAGAACACTAGTCTGCAACATCCACAAAATACTTCCTCTTTCTTTATAGCAGGACAAATAGCTCATGCATAGCTCTGTGATAAGTTTAAATCATTAGTGTTAGGGTTTCAGACTGCTGTTTGATGCAGATGTTCTTAACTTGGTTACGGTGGCTAGTAAGTGAATAACGCAGCTGGTGAGAAATCACTTAGTCCATGCTGGACTTTCTTGCAAGGATTCCCATTGTGCTGGAAGATTCTCGTTGGGTTCTCTTCCCCCTCTCTGGCGTGCTTTTCGCATTGCTTACTGCAGTGACGATCCATCAAAGACGCCGGCCTTCAGAGAAGCATCACAATGATGCAGATAAGCAAGAGGCATATTAAGATAAGACAAAAATTTACAAAGAGCTCCTGAAGCCTTTGCCGGGTTTGTGGGTTCACCTCAATAGTTGAGGCTCTCCTCAGAGCAGAACGGGTCATGTACTGGACCTTCTCCATGGCCACAGGAAGGCAGAAACTTAAGAAAGATTTCTAAGAAGCCGAGGTGTTCGGGGACAGTGCAAAGTGCTTAGTATCTTCTCTTTGGGGGGTTTAAAGAATCTTTGAGGAGCTAGGGAAAGCAGGAGAGTGAAGTGTTAGACAAATGGCAAACAGTGCTTCAATCAGTGCAAGTGTAGATTATTTCACAGTGGGCAAAATGCTTGAAATAGACGGTGTTTCATTACAGCATGAGACATTTTTACACTAGAAATGAACTGAACATTAAAACCATGTATGTTTTTTCAATCACATAACTCATAGCAAGCATATTTTGCAGCTTTAATGCATGCTAAGGAAAAGAGACAATTGCAGGAGGTTTACACTGCCCTTGACCGTGGGCCCTCAGTGAAAATGACAGAGCGAGAGAGAGAGAGAGGAAAGAGAGGGGGGTTTTAAATGATCTGGAATCTACCTATGGTCTCAGCTTCATTCTACATCTTGATATGGTGCCAGTGGTCATAGGGACTAGCAGTAGACTTGCTCCTAGCAAATTATAGATTCATATGAAAGATTTCTAAAAGACACTGAACATTTTCCGTGCTATGTGTGATAGGATGAAAGTAGCTCATCAGCTATGTACAATGTGTGTCTTAAGAGGCTCATTAAAGCCTCCTGATTTGGTTTCTGAAGACACGGGGGTAGTCAAGCATCAGAAATCCCAAATACGGGGCTGGTGCACTGTGTTCTGCTTGTATAATTCAGAACAAGAATGTTTTACATAACTAATTTCACAGTTCTTTCCTCTGTATCCATTGGTTCTTAATACTATTTAATTCTGGGCTGTTAACAGTTAAACATTTTCCTGACACTGGTTTTAGTTATTTGGGGTTGAGGCAATTACATTTTGTCTGGAGACGAAACTTGAACAACAAGTGTTCTCAGGGGACTTGATAAAAGTGGCATTCCTTCATCTATCCAAATAAGGACTTAGTTATGCTCAAGTATTTATCTTGCTCCAGGCAAGCTATAGCGCATTCAATGCTAACAGGTTCAACGGTTTTAATAAGCATGGCTTGACACTTCACAGAGGCACCCTGTAACCAATTGATGGAAATATTGTAGTTACAAATCTCTTTGTTATTGAATTTATGCATCAGTGAAAACACGTATACTCCTGTGCATGTAATTTTTAAGATGAAATTATTTTATGGAACTTGCTCTACTTTTTTGCAAGGTTATTAACTCACTCATTAACAGCAGGGTAATCATGAAAGAAAAGAAAGTTACTTTCACTCACTCTATATACCCCAGAGCACAGAGATAACTCCTTGTTCCTCTGAGCTCCTTGCCCTCTGAAGTTGCCAGCCACAGAGTCTGGCGAAATGTCAGGAAGAAAAACTTCCAGAACACGGCCAAACAGCCTGAAAAACTCACAACAGCTGTCAGATGCCATCCATGAAACCCTTTGGGAATACATTGTAATATTTCAAGTTAATTGAGGTAGCATACAGGATATAAAAGTCTGTTTTCTTCTGCTAATGAAATGATATTTTTAAACAAGGTTTTTGGCATGATTGTAATACTGCTTTTCTGAATTCTTGTTGCATCTAATTTTGTTTTTTCATCTTGTGTGCTTGAAGCTGAATTGTTCACACTGATTTATTTCATGCCATAACTGCAGCAGCATTAATATCTACCTTGCGTTGGAAAAAAAGACATGGCAAAGCTAGTTGCGTCTTTGATAGATGCACTGATTGCACACAATTGGGATTCACCCACTCCTCCAAAGTTTCTGAGTGGCCAATGCAAGTTCAGGCACTATTTCAAACGTTTAGCTATCTACATGAACGGTTGGCCCAGCATTTACTTGAGAATTTCTGGGAAGACACATTCAGAACACAAAGTGATTGTGAATTTTGGAGTTTGGGTGGGGGAAGGAAGGGAGAGGCAGGAATGGTATGAGATCCTCAAAGTTAGCAGCTGTTCAAGAGACCCAACAAAACTGGTAATTCTTAATGTCCCCGCAGGACTCCCCATTTTCTGATATGCAAGGCTGTACTGGGCACAGTTTCATAAGACCACTAGAGGTCACCTGTTGCCTGCTGGTCCCACCTCCCAACTCAAACTCAAACTCCAACAACAAAAACATGTCTGCCCGTCCAATGTGAGGCGTGGAAACTTTCTCTGCCAACAGCCCTCCTGGCTTTCTGTTTGCAAGCTTAAATTTCCTAGCTTCCCTCATCAACGTCATTGTGTTGACTACTTTGGTGACCATCTCTGTGAACCAGCTGCGGTTTGTTTTCTCTCAGTTAAACTGCACTGAGGCTTGAGTTGGAAAACTGACATGTGATCCTGAGGTCAAATAACATATATAAGAAACAGCTAGAAAAGAAGAGGCTAAAAGGTGAATAAAATTGAAATAGCACGAGTGTGTTTCAAAACAAAAGATGCTATGGGTTGGGAATTGCCAGCAATAAAATGAATTGGAAGCTGTGAGAAACCAAGAGAAAAGGCCTGAATATATGGAAGGAATGTGTCTAGAAAGAAGGTGCAATATGAGGAACAGAAACGAGCCTGGAGATGATGTTGAAATTAAATGCAAACATGTTCAAGTCATGTCTCTCCTGTCCTTTTTTGTACAGTTCTGATACAGCAGAAGGAAGGAGAAATGCTTTTTTTCAGAAAGGGAAAGACAGGATGAATCTCATATCTATGGATAGATTAAAAGTAAAAAAAAAAAAAGTTTCACTTTTAAGAAATACCAGGGAGAGAAGAAATCTCAGGGCACCATGGCATTTCTTGATATTTTCTCCATTCTTTCTCTGTGAAGACATTAATGAATTTATGTAAGAAAGGAATCCAGTTTTTCACCATAAAGTAATGCATTAGTTTCATCGGTTGTGCCCTTTGTCCTTTCTATCAGAACATAAAGTAAAATGGATCACATTTTGGTATTTTGACTGGGGAAATAAGCCTTCATTTTACATTCCTTAAGTCTTTAATAGCAAGTTGCTTCTACAGTTTCCAATATGTGCTCAGTTGAGCCGTTAATTCTAAGAATAGCTTAGCAAACTTGACATGTTTATGTTTGTAGATTAATTTATTATAATGTACCACTCTGCTTTATTGTGATACCTGATGTAGCAGGAATCAGGTGTATTTGTATTTATCTTGATATATTTCAGAACTGCTTAGAATTTTCAAAAGTTTAGTACCTTTCTGTGTCAAATAGTGTAGTAGAATAATCTATTATCTTATGGGGATATTTGCACTTTTGAGTTTAAAACAAAAATGAAACTAATACATAGAATTAGAAAAATATCTAAAAGAAAAATAGGATAGTATTAGAATTATGAAATCCAGTGCACTCAAAGTGGAGTTCTAGCACAAAAATACTTTAATTGATATAATATAGATAACTATTGTTACTAATATATTTTTAAAGTACAGAATCCAAACAGTTTTATAATAATAATAATAATAATAATAATAATAATAATAATAATAATGTCAATTCCTGAAACTTAATCAGATATTATAGGTGGTGGGGTGTGATGAAGATACAAATTTTTGCTAGGAATACGTATCTTTATTATTTCTACAATACTATTTTTGATTTCTACTAATGTTAAGGCTGTTATTCTAGGTGGGACTAAATTCTTTTGGACAGGGAGGGACTTTCTTCCAAGTGAACAAGTTTAGGATTGTATTGTAACATTGTGTTTTTAAGTATGGCAACAGTTAATTAGTCTTGCCCTCCCCCTTATTAAAAGTGTTCTGCTTAACACCTTTACGCATGCGTTTATGACTGCTGTTAAATTTAATCTGTGGTTTCCATGAAGCGCAGTACTCGCTATATTGAGGAAATTGTATATTATTCATCTGCATCCTACAGCATATTTGAAGCCTAATTCACATAAACACTCTGTTAATGACAATTCACACTATTGGGATACTTCAGTTGTAATGACTTTAGTGGGATTTAAGCAGCCTGAGTGTTAGATTGCAGCAACTGGCCAGGATCCAAAGAAACAAGCCTCTAGGTGTGCTTGCCCAACAGTATCTTGTTCTCCTGATTCTTTAAACTTCATTCCCACCCTATGTAACATGGTAGGGATTTTTAATACTAAGGGGCCTTTCACAAGACCCTTTGGGATCTAACATTCACAACAAGAGAACAAAAAATCCAACTGGGCATGACATGCAAGAGTCCTTGCATCTTTCAGAGTTCCTTCCATATCCCGGGCAAAGATTATCTAAAATATTGCTGCAAAAATGCACGTTCAGATCTTCATTACTGAATTCTTTAGGTGAAAAGTGAATGCTAACCATGAGTAAAGTTACATTTTAAAAAAGTTAGTAAAAGGCCAGTATTCTTCAACAGAAAATAGAGACAGGGGAGAAAATCTAAAATAATTATGAAAATGTGAATGCCAGGATACGTGCTCTGAACAGAACTGAATCTCACCTTCCCCAAACAGAACTGTAAATATATCGTGTTTAAATTACTTTTTCATATCATGCTCCCTGCCCAGATCCCCCCCACTTTCCCAGTTCCTCCGTGTTCATATTAAATCGAAATGCTTTATATGCTTGTGTCTGCATTAAAACAAGAGAAGCATAGAAGGCAACTGGTGCCAGAGTTCTGTATGGAATTAATATTTCTCAATAAAGGCTGTAGCCTTGAATTAAAATGAGATGGTTTAATGTAGAAATGCCCACCTCCTAACATACTGTAATAAAAGCATTTTTCCTTACCTCAGTAGCCAGTGATTCCGGATTTATATTATGGTATTCTCTGGGAAACTAAAAGGCGTTCTCTGTCACCGGCTTTGCAGCAACAACTGAAGTTGGTGGAGGGGAAAAATAACAAAAGTTTCATAGGCAGGGCTCATGATGTCATTCAGGAATTTAACTCTAGTGATTGGTTATAGAAGAGTCTTTATAAGAACAGGACACATTACTCAGCTAGCCTCATTTAAAGATGCGTAGTACTTGAGGAGTTATTGCATTTTGCTTTTCAGAGAACAGAAAGGAATGTACTTACCTACAAAATAAAGAATTTGAAAAGAAACATGACAATGAATTCAGGCAATAGTAATTACTCAGTGCTGGTCAATTACCAGAAGAACTCACTGATGTGAGTGTTGGGATATATCCTCAATTGGACTGCACTCCCTCTTCTAAATAACCATTCTAGACAACTAATTAACCTGAAATATGTGCTTCTGTTGTTTTCATGCCAGTCTTGATCAGCTTTCCCAGTGATCCACAGGATGGTTAGTCTTGTATGTATGTTGTGATTGGGAATTAAATGGAAAGTAGGAGATGTTTCCCTGGTTTAATGATGCTTTGTTCAGGATCCACTGATATCATGCTGTGCCCCTTTTACCCCATTCTGTGCATGCTGATCTATTGCATAGAGTTCTCCTGGAAGGGATCCGGTCCCAACCCTGAAACAGTTCCCTGCACCTAGACTCAACACATAATCATCTGATATTGCCTAAACACCCTCTGAAATTCCAAGATCTTGGCCGTTAGCTATATGGAAGAGGCACTTTGTCTTCATTATATGTAACGTAATGTAGGCATTACATACCCTACTTATTGGGATAGATATAAGGTGGCTTTTTAGCGGCCCTATTTATTTGATCATGTAGTGTTATGTAGATATGCCTACCTGTACAGTTCTAACGTGGGAGAACACTAACTTGGAAATCAAGGAGGAAGCAGGTATACATGCGTATGCTTCTGCAAAAACTTAAGTTGATGTGAATACTAATGGGATTTGGACAGTGTGCACCTTAGGATAACTTCATTTTTTATAAAAAAAATCCACGTGGTGATTAACCACATCATACTTCAGGCCTCCAGAAGCTCCCTTTTCATATTGTTTGGTAGGAAAGGAGTAACTTATTTTCTGCCAACAACATACTGTATAACTATGCAACCTGACCTTACATGGATCTGGAAGATAAGCTGGAGAATGATGATTTAACTAAAGGATGGCAACCTATGTTCCTGGTTCCTTCAGTCCTTAGTTTCTGAGAGAGATTTTCCTCTTGACCTACATTCTATTGGGATTTCCCCCCTGTCATGCAGTGTTCCTTCTCTAGTATTCTTTAACTGCCTACTTACAGATATTGATACCTGAGGTCATTTACAGTTACTCTTGGCCAGCACCTGCCTTTTTATCATATTTACCTTGTTAGTTCCACTCACCCTTCACTGTTCTTGAAATGTGCTGGGGCAGTTCCTATAGTCTCTCTTTTCATAAGTATAGTACCTGTACTTCCTTACTCAATTCATGTGTTTTGTCTTTTTTCAGGCCTCTGTTTTGATGCGTTCCACTGTTTATTTATTTAGGAAACCCAACAGGCTCCCTTATTTCTTAATGTATATTGTGTCTAGATTGCTTTGACTTTAAATTCCCTATTCCTGGAATGTCTTTACATTGGCATGACTACCTTGCCACACAAAGTATCTGTAATGCTTACGTGTATCTTTAATCATAGCCCAGTTAAGTTTACTGTCCTGTTTGAGAAGTCTGTTTGCAAAGCATGGCAGTTCTGTTTTCTGAAGGACTGGAATTTTTTGTGAAGCTTTCATAACATCACACATTTTAGCCAATGTCTTTTTTACAAGCCATATTACCAGATACATGATTGGGCAGTCATGTTTTATATCCAGGTGCAATTTTCTAGGCTTCATTCGGTAGGCATCTAATCCATCATTTGCTTTTAATATTTGTAAGGGACTTGAGGTTGGGTAGGTATGTGTGTCTATGTGTTATTGAGAAAGGGAAAACAAATTAAAGCATGCTGAAGATGAAGTCAGTCATGTACTGAAAGAATAACACATATTTAATTCCTAGGATGCGTTAGGAAAACCTGGAAATTGGGTTAGAATTTGGAATGCTGGCACATATAAAAGCAATACATGTGGCTTAACCTTAGGGTCAATTTCCTTTTTCTTCAGGGGACAAAAATGTGCAGCTGCTGCTTACATGGCCTTAAATGGAAATGATCTGGGATTTCTCCAGAGGGATTATGAATCCACCACTAGAGCATGTTTCTTCTTATTTATTTAGAGATCTGATAGAAAAATATTGTGGGATTATATGAAGGGAAGAGGGATTTTATACCCCATTGTTGTAGCTTATTTGATTTAAGACCACAATTGTATCTTTATCAGCTGTAGATCATTCTGTCAATTAGCTTATGCTGGTTTTAAAAATTGTGGGTGTATCTCTGTTTGTTTCTCCGGTGGACAGATGATCATCTGCAAGAACTGGTTAGCAGCTTGACTCAGCAAGCAGTCTAAACCTCAGACTGTATGTTCAGGATGCAGTTTAAACCCAAGCCAGCAGAACAGCTCAACTTGTGGCATATTATTGGGATTTTTTTAGTATTCATGTTTTAGTTTGTCAGTAAAGACTTAGGAACTCCTGTTCTCACCCAGATGTCAAGAGCATTTAAGGTATAGGTGAGCCACCACCGTTGATTCGAACGTAATGTGCTGCTCATGGTAGGATCTTGGTACTAGAACATAGGCACAGGCATCACCAGTTAAGGCATGTCTGCCAGGATAACTTGGAAAGCCTTTTGAGACCATAGAGCGTGATTACCAGTCACAGCTGACCAGCAATAGATCAGTGCAAGGCAGCTTCATATATCTATATTTGTTAGAGGATTATAATGGGTATGTAGCACAGCGGAGAAGACCTGCCAACCTTGCTTGACTCGAGTCAGAATAACATTCCAGGCAAAATCATGGGAAAAAGTGGTGCCTTATATTCACACAATTTGTCTGATCCAGAGCAGAGTGATCTGCTGGCAATGTTTACAACTGTCCTTCAGAAGAGAGGCAGTTTTAAAGCTTTTCTTGGAAGTGGGTCTTCGGATGTCTTCAGGTTCTCTTGTTGGGTTGTGTCATGGGATCATTTTCTGCTCCAAGCTTTGCCCTCCTGGGGAGATTCATGTGTTATTTAAAGTTATTTTTCTTTTTTTTTTAAAAAAACCATCAATTCCGCGTTTCAGAAAAAAGGAAAATATTCTCTGGGAACCCGGCCAGAATGTTTGCTTCACTAATAACAAATAAGACCAAATTTAGACTGTTAACATAGAGCATGAGAATGTTATTAAATCTTTCTTTTCTTTTCTTTTTTTCTTTTTTGGTATGGGGGAGCAGTTTTCCCTCTGCTTTGAGATTGATGTGAAATATGTTATAATAATTCTTACCTCGGCACAAAAGAAAAAAGATCTCTACTTGTCTGTTTGGCAGTAGACTTGAAGAACTTGGATGTTGAGGAGGAGGAGAAGGAAGAGGAGAAGCTGTTTATTACATCCATGTACATACCATTCTATTTTGCTTGATATGAATAGACTTGTGGGTAATCCAGTAGGCTTTTGGCATGGAAAAACTGTATTGGGGAGGAGGCCATGTGAATCCACAGTAGCCAGGGAAATGGTTAATAAGGAAAAATAAAACAAATATTGGAATTGTCTTAAGATTTGTTCATCAATCCAAATGACTTTTGATGTTTTGTAGATGCTTTGGCATGACCCTCAGAATTTCTGTAACATTCCTCTGGGAATGCTTGCCTTTTTGGCAACATAGAAAATTTGCCATATTTTTCGCCCCATAAGATGCACTCCCCCCCCCCCCCGCAACAGTAAGGAGAAATGTTGGTATGTCTAATGGGATAAATGCATCCCCACCAGGAGCCTTCAGAGTGGCAGCTGCGGAGGCCTCCGGTCCCCGTGCAGGTCCCAGCCCCAGCTGCAACTCCCACAGAGGCTTCCCGACTGTTTTTAAAAAATTAGCTTGCATGATTGATTTGTTCCATATAATAGGAGACGGAAAGTAATCACCCTTAATGGAGACCACAGAGATAAGAAATGGATTAGAGAGTAACCACCCACCATGATGACCATAGAGCTGCATATCTATGACTATTGTGATGGGTGGTTACTCTCTAGCTGCAGCTCTATAATCATCATGGTAAGCGGTTGCTCTAGCCCATTTCTCATCTCTATGGTCTCCAATTGTGCTGCTTTCTCTCCATCTATTGTATGAAACAAATCAATCATGCAAGGAATTTTTTTTTTAAAAAAAACAGCATGGCCAGGAATCCTCCACGAGTGTTGCAGCTGGGGCTAGGACCTGTACCAGGTCCGGAGGCCTCTGCAAGGGCCGGAGGCTTCCCAGCATGGAGTCCTGAGTGGGGGGGAGGGGGAGGCTTGTCTTTGTATTTTACTGTCCAGCCATGCCTCGCCGGGCCTCTCGAGAGCACCATGGCTGGTTGGAGATGGAACAGGACCACAGTATGCATGTGTGAATTTTTTTTCACACATACATCCCTCTAAAAACTAGGTGTGTCCTATGGGCCGGTGCATCTTATGGGGTAAAAAAATGTGGTAGTTTGCTGTTAAAGGGGTAATTTAAATTTTCTCTCCTACGTTTATTGATGTGAATATTGAACTGGCATTCAATATTCACAGTAGAGGACACAGTAGAGACCCTGATACATATCATGTTAGAATGCAGCCTTTATAGGGACAAACATATTCAACTAATTCATCCAATTATGAATAAACGTCCCAGTATGTGTCCTAATGAACAGCTAAAGACTATGTTGGCAAGTACAAATCAGATAATCACAGAGACAGTGGCAAAGTTTCTAGTCTGGGTTGTAAGATCTTATAAAATGCTCCATTAAGATAATGAACTGGTTTTAATTTTGGATGTGTGTAAATTATTTATCTCTGTTTTAGCTGTACTTGTTTTAAATTTGGGTCCATGACCGTACAACAATAAAGTAAAGAACTGGCATTTAGAAGGGGAAGAAAACATTCTTTGTAATGCAGAGGGAAGCTAAGTTTGTTTTATAGTTTGCTGTCTGAATTATAAACTCAGCTATTCATAGACAAAAGGCTACTACTTCTCAGGAAACTTAGTTTTGTTTAGATCACTGAAAAGCATCATTAGAGTATAACATTTGGTTTATTTATGCTCCATTCATCATGGCATGATATATCATGGCATATCATGAATTATATCATATATTGCTTTATTTACCACAGTCATTGGCTGAAATCCCATTGGTATTGACAATATATGTGGAAGGCTGGCATATTACCAGTAGGGGTCAATTTTTGGAAATTAAATGTTTTATACATCTGTCTCATATCTCCTGCAAAATACAATCATTTTCATTATTTGGAAGCTGTGAGAGCTGCTGAATGGGAAAAAAGTCTTTATAGAAAAGTGGTGCTGCTGGGATTATGCTGCTCACGGTGGTGCCTTCAGTAATTAAAGAAGGGCATTGAGAGGTTTGGGGGGGGGGTGCCTCTTCCCATCTCTTGATACCTATCACTGCCACATGATGAAAGGGGTTACACAGAAATCTTGGGAACCACAGGACAGAAATAGGAAGTGCTTTATTTTGAGAAATTCTGTGCTATTGATGTGTGAGTGTGTGCAATAAACACGGGAAAGGGGAAATTTCCTTAAAAGACTTGCCTATGGGGTGAATCCATACAACATAAAAATGGTCGGGATTAGGGATTACTCTGTTTTCAATGCATTCCTATGGGAAATTTGTATAAAGAGAAATTTGCTTAACAGAATTTCATCTGGAACGGATTAATTCCTTTATGTAAGGTACCACTGTACACAGAAAATATAAATAACTGTTATTGAAGTTTATGTAGAAACATTGAATATCAGCTTTAGATATAGGAGTATAACATTATGACGAGAACAACATTCATTAGAATGAATATTGGTGCCATTATGCATTTTTAAGTTTTAAGGTTGCTAGTTCCAATTTGATCACTGACTAATTTCAAATTTTTGATGGCTCTTCTAGTTCTCTGACACTAGTGTCTTATTTGGAAGGCTTAAAACACAGCGTGTTGAGTTGGGCCTTGCAGTGTGAATTTATAATTTCCCAGCCCCCAGACTGAGTGTAACATGGTACTTAAGAAAATGTTACATATTTGGCAAAACCCTCACCAGTTGATGTGTTAAGAGTCTTGTAACTGTGGAACTGTGTTGAGTGTTTTTCTGATAGACTGTTCCAGGAACCACTGAGATTAGCTGTGTTCTTTGACATGTTATGAGTGCTGGATGAATGCAGATGCAAAGGCATATGAAGGAGAGATAAAAGGCTGGAACACCAGCTGAGGTACTGTTCCAGCAACCAAGAATTCTGGAGCAGGATTATCTCCATTTTTAACAGCAACGACAGACTTGAGGCCAAAGATTGCCTTTGTCACTCAAGCTGTTACGCTTTTTCGGGCATGTTTACATTTTTACCAGGAGAGTGCTGTAGCTTTTTACAGCTAGGTGGAATGCTTTGGAAGAGTGGCTATTAAGGTGTAATTGATCCCTTCAATCCAGCCAGCCCATAGTCTGCATCTCACCTGTTTAAACTGATCAGCATGCACAGTTTTCAGCCTTGGTTCTTTCAACTGTTTACTTGAGCTTGACAAGAGAACTGAGGAATCTGGAGGGAGAACCTCCCTTTTGGGTGTTGCTGTAAAGCAATGGAAGGAAGGGGCAGCCAGAAACACCTAGCAGGCATGAGCTCATGATGTCTTCATTGTGGATCTCTGCTGCCTCTTAACTATTCAGTAAATGTACAGGTGAGAGATACACCATCAGTTTTATCTGCTGCCTTTTCGTGATGCTTGTTAGTAAAAACCTGGACACCGATGCCATGTAGAGAACCAGGGATTCAACAGAATTGCCTCTTAAGGTGACAGGAAACACCCCAAGGGCAGCCACAAAACCATCTGCATCCATCAGCCTTCTGGGATGGATTGCCTTAGTCTGACCTCCAGACCTGCAAAGACTGCCAGCTCCAGTGAGTCCAAACTGCACCAAATAATGGTCTGTCCATGACACTGGAACTACAGAAAGTTGCTCTACACCCAATTCGCCTACCTAGTTTTGAACCTAGTATCTTTTTGTGTGTGTGATCACCCATTATATTTCTATCAGTGGGTACAACTTTGACTCATGTTAAGAATTCCAAGTGGACCTTGGAATTTCTGTAAGGATGGTAAATTTGGGTTTTTCTCACCATCAGCATTTTTCTCTGCAATTCTGGTTTTGGAGAGTCAAGTGTCCCATCAAGTGTTCTTTATTGTTTCAGGTGGCAAAGGTTCATTTCCTGGAGTGGAGTTAAATGGTTGCACCCTTGAACTTATTCCTCACAATAGGTTGCTTGACATTCTGCCCCCCCACCTCCATTTTTAAATTGGCATTTTGCCATTCTTCTGCATTATTAATTTGCCTTTTCATATGGTAGTAGTTAGTACTGGTAAGAAAAGATAGCTTCTCCCTCGCCCTCCCCTCGGCTTAGGAGAGCCTGTATCCATTGTTGTACTGATGTTGACAACCTCGAGCGGGTGCAGAGGAGGGCGACCAGGATGGTTGAGGGTCTGGAGGAAATGTCTTATGAGGAACGGCTTAGGGAACTGGGAATGTTTAGCCTCTCTAAAAGAAGGCTGAGGGGGGATATGATAGCTATGTTTAAATATTTGAAAGGATGTCATATTGAAGAGGGAACAGGTTTGTTTTCCATGGCTTCAGAGACTAGGACTCGGGCAATGGTTTCAAACTACAGGAAAAGAGATTCCTTTTGAACATTAGGAAGAACTTCATGACAGTTAGAGCTGTTCGGCAGTGAAATATGCTGCCACAAAGGGTGGTGGAGTCTCCTTCTTTGGAGGTTTTTAAGCAGCAGCTGGATGGCCATCTGTTGGAAATATTGTGATGGGGTTCCTGCATGGCAGGGGGTTGGACTAGATGGCCGTTGAGGTCTCTTCCAACTCTATGATTCTATGATTCTATGATGATACTTCATATGATTGTTATCAGTGCTTCACATTCTTAATCAGGTGTCACAGCTCCAGAGAGCTTTTTTGACTACTCAGGATACTGCTGTCTATCTTCCAGCTGAAAGAGGGCATACAGTGTTTTTCAAGTTTTTGACTTTATGTATATTGCTTGCTTACTACAGTCCTGTTCCTAAATGACTTCAGCAGCCTAAGGAAATGGTTTTTGTAAAAGAAAATTGAATCTGCATAAGCAATAATTCAAAAAATCTCTAATTGTGCATAATTTATACCTTAACTATGAATACAGATTAAACTACAATTGTTTCTTAAAATACCAGTTTATTGTGTTTCTAGTCACACATCCAAAGCCTTTGACATTGTTTGACTTCTTTATCCTTGTGTTAACATTAATGCAAACTTCCAGTGGATTATTATTATTCGAATTATTAATGCTATAATATTTTAGCTCCAGATGTAGAATATTTCAGTGGAACTTCTTAACTGTACCACACACAAAACTGCTTCAAAGAAGTGGAAGATTGCCGTGATCTGTATTGAATTCAAATGTAATGGGAAGATAATGTGAACACTTATTATTAAAACAAGTGCTTCTATACTTAGGCAGGATCTTCTGTTATCTCTGGAAAATTCCAGACACACTTGTTTTGAAAGTCATCTGAAGTGCCACCTAGAAGTGTGTTGTCCATTACATTGGCCAGAATATAAGTGGAAGGCTTTCTGGGAAATGAGTTACTGACTTTCATGCATGGTTTTAAGGAGTGCCTTCCTTTACTAACATATGTACAGTATTAGGTTTTTCTATAGTGCATGTTAAGATTTTTAGCTAGTTTATAAGCATTTTAACTTCCTTTGCAGAAGTGCTGTAAACGAAATGGGGCTGACAGAAAATATCAGGAGCAAACCAAAGTGAGTTTTCATTCCTCACAATTGATTTCACCAAAATTATGCAGCTCAGAATGACCATAGCAATATTTTTGTTTGCTGTTTGATAGAATACAGTCTATTGAGCTCTGAATCCAGAATATGGTGCAGCTCAGAACGACCATAGCAATATTTTTGTCTGCTGTTTGATAGAACACAGAGTAGTCTATTGAGCTCTGGATCTAGAATATAAGATGTCTGGGTTTCTTTTGAGTTGTCATCTGTGTTGGCCATGCCCTCCACAAAGTCATAGCAACTTCACTTACTCCTAAAAACTTCAGAAGATGAAAAATATTGTGGAATTACTCCCTTTCCCTTCTGATAGGTGAGAAGGGATTTTTCTGTTTAAATCATTAATGGGGAGCTGTGGCCCTGCATAGCCTCTAGGGGATTCCTTGCTGCCCTTGGGACATACTTGGCATACAGTGGTGTCCCGCCCATTTGCGGTTCATATATTGTGGTCCCACTATATCGCGGGGCCACAGTATATGAAAAAAGGCCCCCTGGGTTAAGGGGGAAAGGCCTGTTTCAGGCCTCCCATACTTACCCCAGGACTAGTGCTGCCCCAAACGGGCCTGCAAGGGCCGTCCTGGGCCTTCTGGAGGCCCCAAAATGGCTCCCCTGTGAACCGGAAGTCACTTCCATTTCGCAGAAAATCATTTCTGAGGCCTCCGAGGGCCTTTCTAGGCCTGTCAAAGGTGTCAGAAATTATTTTCAGCAATTCGGAAGTCACTTCCGGTTTACTGGTAGTCACTTCCAGTTGGTAAGGAGGCCCTTTTGGGGCCTCTTGAAGCCCCGTTAAGGCCTTCACAGGCCTGTTCAGGGCAGCGCCAGGCTGGGCGTAAGTACAAGGGCCCCCAGCTAGGTCCCACAGGCTTGACCCAACCTGCATCCGCATATCGTGGATTTTCAATTATCGCGGGTCAGGTCAGGTCCCTAACCCCTGTGAAAAGAGGGGGGGTCAGTGTACCTCTGCTGCAGATATTTCAAAGCTGTTCTAATTATATATTTAATCACCCAAGCCACCTTGAGTCCTTTTGGGGAGAACGGTGGGATGGAATATTTAAAATGAAAAAATAATAAAATAATCATAGTTTTGTTGTCCTATCCTTCATGTATATACAGTGGACCCTTGTATAATAAAATCTTTACAACATAAAAAAAAAAAACTCTGGAGATAGGGGAAATTTGCTTAACAGAATCGCCTATGGGGGAAATCCGTACAACATAAAAATGGTCATGATCATAATTAGGGATTACTCTGTTTTCAATGCATTCCTATGGGAAATTTGTATAAAGGAAAATTTGCTTAACATAATTTCATTTGGTACGAATTAATTCCTTTATACAAGGTACCACTGTATTTTGCATGTTTCTTGAAGCTTTCTATTTAAGGATTTGAAAAGAAAATAACCAGTGTTGTAGTCGGTCTGAATAATTTATTTATTTATTTATTTTTAATATTTTACTCCACCTTTCTCCCTGGAAAAGGACCCAAGGTGCCTTATAATAATGAGTAGCAATATAAAATCCAGAACATTTAAGACATATTCAAGTTAAGAACAGGGAATTAGAAGAGGCATTTTAGAACATTAAAAGGTAACATTAAAGCTATAAAGATAGCAGAGATGGGGCAGTCCTGGTCTCCAGTGGGAGGGAGTTCCAAAGTCTGGGAGCAGCAACAGAGAAGTCCCTTTCATATGTTCTTATGAGAAGCACCTGTGAAGGTGGCGGGATGGAGAGAAAGGCTTCTCCTGATTACCTTAGCACCCGAGCCAGTTCATACTGTGAGATTCGATCTTTGAGCTTGGACCCAGGCCACTTTGTGCTTTGTAGATTAAGGTCAGCACTTTGAATTGTGCCCAATAGCTGATTGGCGGCCAGTGGGGCTGCTTTAGTAGGGGTGTGTAACCCACCCCAATCAGCAATCTGTGATCTGTGTAACCCACCCCAGTCAGCAATCTAGCGGCTGCATTCTGGACCCCTTGAAGTTTTTTGAGACTTTCCATCGGTAGCCACACATAGAGTTAATTTCAGTAATTTTGTATCATGTAAAAAACCAAACAAAATAGACATACACAACCATGTTGTGATTTTATTTTATTTGCTCATTCCAAAATACTTTGCTATTATAATAGAGTCCAAAACTATGGCAGCAGCAGTCCTCAAGCAATATGTTTACAGTTGCACTCGGATACAAGTATAAAATATTGGAAAATTGCTGTGCGTACTTTGAAACAAGGAGCAAAAGCAATTAAGCCTGATAACTTTGAAATAAAATGACAAACACCAGTTAAAAGAAACAGATTCAGATGTACTTCTCCATGTGAATCTCTCACAGAAAACCTCCACATATTTACATATTCATTAACAATATAGCATGTTAATTTTTTAAACTTCTGCAGTTCTTTATATGAAAAGCAGTAGATACCAATTCATACACTACCAACAAAAATCATAATGGTTTGTTAAACCAAGGATAGACACTAGTCTAAATTATTTCTCGCAGGTCTCTTCATAAGCATGCCCTACATTCAACATTGCAGGTGCCCCCCCCCCCGAAATATGCCTGTGAATTGGGTTGAAAGCATAAGCTTATTTTAAAATGTCATTGAGTCATATCCAAACATTACCACTGATTTGTGTGTGACAAAGCTTTGGAGTTAACTCTCAAAACTCTAAAAGCAATTTAGCTGGCTGCTGATAAGATAGTGGTGTTTGTAACAAGTAGTTCTACTTGCATGAAACAAAGGTCTGAGTTATATATCTGATATGATGAACAGTTCGTTTTGCAGGTGTGCATTCCCATCTTCTTTTGAACTAATGCTATTGCCTAGCATCAAACACATTATTTCAACTCCCACCCGTATTTAACAGAGATGACTTTTATCGCTTGTCATAATATTGAAAGTCCAAGAATGAGAATTGTTTTATAACTTCCGACTTTTCCTGAGCTGTGTTATACAATACAGACTAATATTGGAATTGCCGATAGATGCAACGTGCTTTATTTGTGCCTCCAAAGAATAATCTGGTGGATTATTCCCTGACATTACACAACAGAATCTGTGTGTAATTCTCCAGCTATTTCCACTTAGATCAAAGTTTAAATCTGTAAAACACTACTAGAGGAAACACAGCAGGTTAAAACTTGTTTAATCAACTGCAGTTATAGGTCATATTCCAGTTTCATTTGTGAGAAGAGAAAAAAATGGGGTTCCTTATTGGCCTCTGTAAAAATATTCCAAAATATATTTCTGTCAATTACACGCCAAATGTTTTTGAATTTACATGTCCTTGCAGAGGATTATTTATTTTGCTTTTTAAAAAAATGGTGCTTGTTTCCCTTTGTATATTTTTATACAGGTTCTGAGTGGATCATCCCAACAGAGTTACACAGCTACAAGCTTTCAGGATTACAATAACTGGGAATCCTTGATGAAAATCAAAGAAGGGTTGTTAAGGCAAAAAGAGATGGTGATTGATCGGTGAGTAAATCCACTCTTATCTCTTTGGAAATGAGCTTAATGTCTTACAGACTATTTTTGACATACTGTATAAGAGTGTCTCAGCTCACTGCAAGACAAGTAAAAGTACTTTCTATGGATTAGGTCTTGTGCATTATGAAAAATGCTAGCTGATCCTCAATGGTGTGGGAGTGACTTCAGAAGGAATGGAAAAATAAAGCAGCCCTATAGATGCCCTAAACACATCCAATCTCACCTGATATCGGAAGCTAAGCAGGTTCGGCCCTGGTTAGTACTTGGATGGGATACTACCAGGGAATACTAGGTTCTGTAGGCGCCTGGAGAAGGAACTGGCAAACCACTCCAGTATTCCTGCCAAGAAAACTTCATGGACATGGAGTCACAAAGAGTCTGTCATGACTGTAACGACACAATACACATAGTACATTCAGACTACTGTACTACAAATCTGCCTTGGTCTTATGTGCAGGTTAGGCAAAAGAAAGTATTTCACACAAAGTGCAGTTAATTACAGAGTTGTCAACACAAACAAAATGGATTGAAGAATTAAATTTCCTTCGGAAAGGATAATTAAGCTAGAAATATAATGGACAAAGCAAAGTTAACAGATATACTGAGTGGACAGTGTGCAGAACCCATTGTAAGAAAGATTCAACATTATAGGTAAGTCTCAAGGTCCTGATACAGCACTTTTATACAATAACCCAATACTGTATAATATGCATTAGTCATATACTGTTTACCAAGGGCGGAAAAGTCTTGACTTGAAAAAATAATGAGTGGCATTCCCTAATATGTTCAAAGAACCTCTAAAGTTCTTGTCAGTGTTTAAAAATTGATACGTTAGACTATAAAATGAGCTGGCTCTTTTTCTTTATACAATCTCTCACATTTCCCTAAGTGTTGTTTCCAAAGGTTTGGAACCTTTGATGCACTGACCCACAGTCAGTGCGTGAGAGAGAATGAGAGAGAACAGGGAAACGTTCTCCTTGTGTAGGAACTTTTTGGTTCCCAACCCATATACTGTAATTTATTTGGGCCAAGCACCAAAGACGATGAACCTGTTTGGATGAGCAGCGAAATGTTTCAGTCTCTCAAGAAAAAGTCCAGTTGCCATGACTCAACTTCCGGATAAACTCACCTGGATGACTGAGAATCTTCACAGACACCAAAGTAAGACATTCATACAATGAAACGGTGAAGCTGAGAATATAGAGGTTGGTGAAGAAGCAGTGATAATTTCAGGCACTACCAAAATATGTAGTGTTGAAATACATGCATTGAAGAATTGTGGTGCATGGTAGAACTATTAATGAATTCAATGAACAAGAACTTTTGGCACTTTCTTTCTCATCACATGAGTTTCTCCATAGAAAAAGAGCTACACAGTTCTTTAATAAATGGCTGGAATGATACTGATTTTGGCTCTGTGAACAATTTGACTTTACTTTTGGTAAATATGGTATATTTCTCTATTGAATACCGTAGATGGCACAGTTTCTGGCTTCCTCTGCTGGTCAGCTCTGGTAACTTCCACATTAAAAATGTATTTTTGGATTTCTCTTTAGATTATTTTTCAATTTATTGCCATTGTACATATATACATAGTATACATATGCAACGAAATTTGCAAAAAAACCACCCAGAGACCAGACCAAAAGCACATTCTTATAGCTACAGTGGACCCTTGTATAACAAACAGTTTGTATAACATAAAATCTGTACAACATAAAAAATTCCGGAGATAGGGGGATTTTGCTTAACATAATTGCCTATGGGGAGAATCTGTACAACATAAAAATGGGATTGCTCCATTTTCAGTGCATTCCTATGGGAATTTGTATAAAGGAAACTTTGCTTAAAATAATTTCATTTGGAACAAATTAATTCCTTTATACAAGGTACCACTGTATCTCTAAAACACACTCACCCACCAAAATGTCCCCCAAGACGCACAGACATCCATACACAGACCCACGTTCAACAACAGTACAGTTCAACAACTCACTACTAATGGTTCTTGAGTTCATTATTAGGTGCTATTATGGCTCTGGGATAAAAGCTGTTCAAAAAGTGTGTGGTCTGAGTTTTAATTACTCTTATCTCTTCTGCCAGAAGGCAACAGTTCGAAGAAATTATAAGCGGGTTGGGAAGGGTCTCAGAATATTAAGTGACTTCCTCATACAACAAGATGCAGAGATGTCATCCACTGTTGGTAGCTGAAGCCCGATGATATTTTGGTCTATTTTAATAATTGTCTGTAGAACTTTTTTTATCTGCTTCAGAGCTGCACCCATACCATACAAGGATGCCATATGTTAGGACACTCTATGGTACCGCAATAGTAAGACAGGAGTAAAGGTGGAGATAGATTTATCTCCCTGGGCATTCTCAGGAAGTACAGCCTCTTCTGTGCCTACTTCATAAGCATGTTGGCATTTATAGACCATGAGATGTCCTTTGAAATATGAATGCCCAGAAATTTAAAACTACCAACTCCCCAACTTCTCTCTGTTTATGTACAGTGGTAAGTGTACATCACTCTTCCTCCTAAAGTCAGTTATGAGTTCTTTAGTTTTTTTATATTAAGTATAAAATTATTTTCTTTACACCATAGTGTCAGCCCTTGTACTTCCTTTCTTATATTTTAATATGCTCAGATCATAGATAAGGGAATCAGTGGATAGAGATCCCACAGATAAGGGGTACACCTTTTGCCTTAAACAAACATGGCTTGACTTAAGCACTAGAGGGAGAAGTGTATTATTGCATGCTGTCCCCTAGAATATGGCTTATATTTTAACTCTGCTTTATTAAAAGAGCCAGATACACATGTTCATGCTGCAGCCACAGGTTGTTAACATTTCAGATGGTGGCGACCTTGATTGGCCATTGCATGTTGCATGTATTCGCAGCAGTACCATGGTTAATGCTTGCATTGTTTACTTGGCAAAGATTGCCTAGAATGGTAGTGTGAATAAATGCCAAGTGCTAAACATATGACATAAGTCGCTGGAAATAATAGCACACTCATCAACACTTGCTGTGTTCTCTTCTAAACAGCTTAGGGATTTTCAAAGGACTTTGTAAGCAAAGGTTATGATTTGAGTGATGAATATTCAGTTTTTGCAATTTAATTATGGTTCAAGTTGTGAAACAGCTGTTAAATTTTTGGCTTACCTTATGTACAGAGTTAATATTTTCCTCCCCTTAATAGAATTGTTTTTGCTTTGAGTTATTCAGATGACAATATGCAAGCTGAACTTATTTATTGATTTGAATTATACACGTAGACCCAAAACTTACTTTTATATATATATATATATTTGTTTTCGTAGATTTTCACGGGTATAGGTATGCATGTTAGGGTGGATTCGGGTTTCTTCCCGTGTAGAAATCTGGTTGTTTTGGCGACGTTTCGACGAGGTCTCACTCGTCATCTTCAGGCTGGTGTTCTGGCTTCCTTGTTCTTGAAGCAAAGCGTGATCTCAGTTGAAGTCCTTCTATAAATACTGCTGGGGGGTGTGGTTTGCTTGCTCTGTTGCTGATTGTAGGTTCGTTTGTTCTTTTGTGATCTGCTGTGTGGCTGAGGCGATCGTTAAGGGATTAACTGCTGGTGGGTTAGATGGCTGTTTAGAGACTTCAACTGAGATCACGCTTTGCTTCAAGAACAAGGAAGCCAGAACACCAGCCTGAAGATGACGAGTGAGACCTCGTCGAAACGTCGCCAAAACAACCAGATTTCTACACGGGAAGAAACCCGAATCCACCCTAACATATATATATATATATAAAGGATAATACAGCATTATTCTGGATAAGTGAATATTAGCATGTGAAAATTGTGTGGGATTTCCCCCCTAAATATTTGTCAGGTATTTATTTTTCAGGCAAAATGATTTAATATTTTTAAAAGTCTGTGCTTGAGTCGGAACCAACACCCCAACAAATAAAAAACCATATATAAATCTGAGTTCTAATTGAAGAGTATTTTATGCTGCCAGTGCAAAACTGCCATGGCTGCTCACATTCTGTTGTCTGTATTGCCCTGTATCTCCGCAACAGGTCTGCACTGGAAAACATGAAGGGGGGAACCAAGAGGAGGAGTATAGCAGAAGCTGCATTGCGTAGTGGGTTGTTCAGAGTCAACTCTCACTACTGGTCCTGGCGGCAGCAATTTCCACAAATAAAAGACTCCCACCTCCCATGCTATGACACCCCCCCCTCCAAGAGCTTCCCCACAGAGATCCCAAGGGAGCTTTGAGACCTTTGGGGCAATAGAAGGATCAGAACGTTTTAATCTTCCCAAAAATGTTCACAACTAATAATGTCTTTAGCTTTTTAAGATGTAAGATGCTCTTCCTGATTTTAGCCAGTGAGTCTTTCGGGGAGTGGGGTGGAGGCTGGATTTTTTCTTTCTCTCTCTCATTTTCATAGTCTCTTTAAGTCTTATGAGTGTTACAGTAAATCCCTCAGACTGGGCATTAGTGAAACATGGAATAGATAAATGAATAAAAACCGACTGACAAATGGCTTCTTTAAATAAATGCCTGTTAGTCTGTGAAGATTCTCAGTCATCCAGGTGAAATGCCAGTTAGGTTATTTGAGTCTCTTGTCTGTAGAACATTGCACATTTGTAAGCAGTACTTGGTACTGGAGGAAGAAGAGAATTTGGATGGTTTTGTTTTCAGATCAGAAATGCATGCCACTTCCAAGTGAACATACAAGCAACAAAATAAGACAGTTGCAGTACTACCAGGCCTGCATGATATTTTGAAGGATTAGAATCTGTTTTATATCTTACATTTTCCATTTTTTAAATAATTGATGGTATTCTTTGGAGATGACCCTCAAACATTCTGCACAGCGCTGCAGTGGGCAGCTGGTTACTGTTTATGAGAAGTTGTCTCAAGGGTGCTACCAATTGATCTCACGTTACCCCTGGGGCAAATGTTTCTTAGCAAAAGCAACTGTAAATCAATGATGAACATTATTTTATTCCACAGTTGAATTAGTGCTTTAGTTTGTTTTTCTGTTGCTTTCTCCTTCGAGATTAAATTATAGATCACAAAGTGTGTTCATCCTAGTATTTTTACTGCTTTCATCGGTCTGGTTAAGACAGAACACTATACTGTTACTGGTACTTTGTTATCACGTCAGCAGTGTCCCCTTTTCTGGGATTAAAGCCCAAAACTGAATCTCTCAATGTCAGAAAAAGTGCCTCCTTGTGATTTCAGGCAGGCAGGGAAGGTAAGGATTGGATTTGCTTCTGGGTCAATTGGCTGCTGAAACAGGCATGAGGGAGACTCTCGATAAAGGAGCCCAGAATCTAGGTAGCTATTCATTTTTGCTTTCTCAGAGTAAACAAAAGCCTCCGTTTCCCTAAAATAAAATAATTTCGATTTGCTTATCTGGGCATTTCCTAGTTTCCTTAGCTGATATAAAATATCTTGTAGAAGACTCTTGTAGAAGACTCGTTTCCAGCCTATCAGGCAAAACCCAAAGGAAAAAGCAATAATATTTTAAAAATGGAAAAAAAAAACAAATAAACATGTGGCATGTTAAAGATTGACTTACATTTTTAATACGAGCTTTTATGGACAAGTCCACTTCTTCAGGTGTGTGTGTGTGTGTGTGTGTGTGTGTGTGTGTGTGTGTTCCCCAGTGTTTTTGTTCCCCAGTGTTACCTAGTGCGATCAACTGTAAATATGTTGATCTAAGTTACAGCCACTGTATTGGTATAGCTCATTGGTATGCCTTGGAACTCTTGATTTGGGAGTAGAGACGGGCACAAAGCAGAACGTCTCAGTTTACCCCAGTTCGTAAAGGTGGCGGCACATGTGCTATACTGCTCACCTCCTCTGCCTCCTCTGACTCAGTCTACCAGTCATGAGGCCCAGCGTGCTAACTTCCCACACCTCCTCATCTCCCAATCCCAGCAATAGCTCAGGATTCTCCATGCTGTCCTTTCGGCTGATCTCCCATTCAGACAAAAAGGAGGGGCAGAGAAGTCTGTGCTTTTGCTTGCGACTCGGAGTGAGCCGAGGAGGTGGAAAAAGCAAACAAGCTGCCGCCTTTACAAACTGGCAGAAGCGAACCAGTTCATACCACTCTAGTTGGGAGTTGAAATTTCTGCTGTGTCTCCTAGAAAGTAGAGCAGGGGTGGGGAACCTTTGGCCCTCCAAATGTTTTGCACCACAACTTTCACAATCCTTTATCATTGGCAGTATAGGCTCAGAATTCAGAAAGTACCAGTCCAAAACATCTGGAGGGCTAAAGGTTCCCCACCTTTGAATTAAAGGGACCTAATTGAGGTCACGAAGAGCTACTTTTGATGGTACATTAAATAAGATTCAGTATCCTGCACTGAAGCAAGAGATTATTTGGGAAGTTATAGACATTGGTTTACTGTTACTTCTTCCTTACCCATAATTTTGTAGAAAGGTAAGAGAATCAAAAACATGAGTCACATTTAGGCAGCATCTTTTTTTAAACTTGTATTCCATGCTGATAAATACTACTTTGGGTGATTTAAATGCAGAGTGAGGCAAACATAAAATAAAACAAATGTAAATGTAGGGGGAGCAACATATAATCAGACAGACTATCAAATAAATCAATAAAATCCAAACAATGGCAAATAGGCAATCAAAGGTAGTCAATCATTGGACCAATCAGTGTATTCAAGCTTTGTAGTTATCCAGAATTCTTCATCAAACAGAAAGAAGTAGTGGGAAAACCAGAGAGGCAAAACAACCTTTAAATTTAAGTACCTTGAAATGTAAGTAAATGAAAGAGGCAATTTCATGATAAGAAGTGTCATGTGAATGGTTTCAGTGTTTCCAGCACAGTAGTATATGGGCTCATTTGTTACCATCACTAACAGAAGTTGTTGTGTTGTGTAAGCAGTCTTTTAAAATATAATTCTCAAAAAGATCTATTCATGACAGTATAAGGTATGGATCAGATCAGGAGAGCCTTTCAGGAACAGAAAGCTGGAGGCAACACTTGAGCCTGTTGTGTAAGCATGATAAAAGAACTATCCAACAGAGGGAGAAGATTTCAGTACTGGGGAAGGAAATTTATCATGGACTCTCAATTTGGGATTTCTTTAGCAAAACACTTCATAGAAGAGACTTACAAAGCTTTAACTCTCTCCATTCTATTAGAAAGTACTAGATTCACATATAGAATAGCAGATGATTCAATCTTTTGTTTCCACTGTCACTCTGACTAGAATTGCAAGATCATAATGCTATTATTTTTTTAAAGCAAAGCTCTGTCACTGTGTGGTTCTGCAGTGGATTAGGAGTAACAGCTGCTGGAGTAACAAAGGATTAACCCAACAGTACAATATTACCAGCAATGCAATGCCCAAGGCATGAGGCCTGGGCTTCTCTGTTGACTAGCTGCCATCTTGGAAATTGTTTTAAAAGCTCCAATTGATTTTACACTTGAAACTAACATTGCACAACAGTTATGTCTAAAAATTAAATCAAACATTAAAGTTTGTTCAATGTTTTATAGCAAGAAATCATTCAGAATGGGATATAAATTTCTAAATATGGATCCAAATATGTGGGCAATAGTTACTTATTTCTCTTTGTAAGTTATTTTAATTCACTCACAGCAAATTTAATTCAATTCATCTGCATTGATCCATTGATACTGTGCAAAATATACAGAAATGATAATAAGAAAATATGGAAGGAGATGGGTTGAAAGCTGTTGTGAGTTTTTCGGGCTCTTTGGCCATGCTCTGGATGTTTTACCTCCTGATGTTTGCCAGACTCTGTGACTGACATCTTCAGAGGGCAAGGACTTGGCTCAGAGTAACTAGGAGTTCTACGAGCTCTAGCTCCTTGAGCTCCTTGCCCTCTGAAGATGCCAGCCACAGAGTCTGGCAAACGTCAGGAAGAAAAACTTCCAGAGCACAGCCAAACAGCCCGAAAAACTCACAACAACTATCAGATCCCAGCCGTGAAAGCCTTCGAGAATACAGATGAATTGAAAGTTTCCATGCTTGAATGGCTCTCAAACCTTGCATTTAGCATTTGTTTGAAAATCATTTTTCAATATAAAAATGAATTAGAACAAGAAGGATAATACAAAACTTTCTAATGCATGCATACTTCATTTACTAAATTAGTTTGGTCTTTGACCATAAATAAAGATACTGTTAACTAATTAACTCATTTACTAAATTCATGTGGACAGAAGGAGAAAGCACTGTAATAATGCTGATTAACAGCAGGTCTTCTGGACCAAGGGCTTAATATTACTGGTGTATCCCCAGTCAGAAATGTTTGCTTTAAATGCAACATTTGTACAAACACTGGAAGTCTGTTATTGCATGGTCATTACAAAGTACTGCTACCTTTCTCTGTTGTTTTCCCCCTTTTCCTTTGAAAAGCACATAAGCAAATAAGTGTAAATGTATGACTGAGAAAACCGTGAATCCACCCTAGTAAAATCTTCTTTCTTATAGAAAAAGATACCCAGAAAGAGTAGAAACGATCATACTTGTCATGATGCAATATGTTTACTGATGTGTGTTGGGGAAGCATTGCATATTGAATGGAGTGGCAGTGTATTGTGGCCTTGAGTTTAGAGCTTTATTTGCCCTCCGAAACCAGAACTCCTCATTTACTTCAATGGAAGGAGCACTTCATAACATTTGTAGATTTGGAACATCCACAGAAGTAGATCAAGAAGTCCTTACTGGCAGGAAATCTCCATGTGAACAACAAAGCTTTCCAGCCCTCAAGGCATGGAAGGTTCTCTACTACAGCAAATATAAATCCCAACACAGTGAAACTACGGAGATGATAATAAAATACAACTTTCCTCTCACGCGAATGGAAGTGTGTGAAATTAAAAAAGTTTGGCAGCATAACTCAACCTGACCATTTTCTCCCGTTGTGTTTCATCTTTTATGAGCTACAGGCAGAATCAGCAAATTAATGTTTTGTATCAGAAGATAAGGGAAAATGAACTACGAGCTCAGCAAGCAAGACTGGGGCACATTGTGAACTGTGAAGATTCCTACATGAGTAGTTTCCAGGTGAGATGTGGTTGTTTGTACATACATTGGTACCTGTAGATAACGAAATTAATTCATTCCTTGAGATGTTTTGTAACATGGAAATTTTCATATCTCGATCCAAATGGGGCGGAATGCACCTTGGCAATTGAAATCTTCTGCAAAATTTTCGTACCTTGAGTTTTCCCAAAGAGAATTTTCGTATCTTGAGTTTTTGCTGAAGGTTTATTTTGGAAGGCTTCTATACGCAGGGTGCACTGCACCCTGGAGGGACTACCTTTCGTATCACGATTTATTTGCAACCAGAGACAACTGTATCACTCTATTACTTATGGGCAGATGGAAATCTGGAACATATGTGATATAATGAAAGACAGAAATGTATTGCTTTGCCTTCTGTGAAAGAGTGATCCTTTGATGAACTCAGTTCAGTGTATGTGTTACTATCCACTTGTACTAATCCTTGAGGTCCACCATGGTGTAATGGATAGTGGGATGGATCAGCCATCTTGCTTTCCCGCTTTGTTTTCTGTTTGTGTTTTATCACTTGTTTTTATTGCTGTAAGCCGCACAGAGTTCCCTTTGGGAAGATGTGCGGGATACAAGATAGATAGATAAATAAATAAATAAATAAATAAATAAATAAATAAATAAATAAATAAATAAATAAA
>JAHTLZ010000114.1:809296-835665 GCA_023846285.1 Phrynocephalus versicolor | reverse complement strand
AAATAAATAAATAAATAAATAAATAAATAAATAAATAAATAAATAAAAGTCCCCTCTTCAACCATGGAAATGTATAGATCAGGCCTGCCCAAAGTCCGGCCGGGGGGGGCGCGCGCGCAAATCCGGCCCACCAGGCCACTCTGAGTGGCCCGCGGCTGGCTGGCCCGCCCCTCCCTCCCCCCTCCTTCGTTTATGGGTCAGTGGGTGGGGCTTTCAGTGGGATGGCAGGGTCAGGGAGCAACCGGCCCCTGACACATTCTCAGCCACCAAATCTGGCCCTCTTTACAAAAAGTTTGGGCACCCCTGGTATAGATGGTGGTGGTTTAGGGGAATCCACTCCTTAAATATGTCACTATAGAGCCTTTTTAGGGTTGATATAAGGTATTATCTGACTTGACAGCACATGATGCTCATACTGATTCTGAGAACAATAAATCATGTTACCTGAGAAAGCTTCATGTGGAAACATCACAAATGCAAATATGAATGTTCTGTTATATGCGTTTTTGGAATAATTGTGATTATATCACAAAAGATCTGAGGAATTGTACTAATTCAAAGCACAGGCTAGAAGACATATGATGTTTCCTTGCCCTTTGTATTTGACACATTAGTTTGTTTGTCAGTGACTGAGGTCTACTTTTTCACCAAAATGTGTGATCTCTCTTTCTCTATGAGTAAAAATTCAACAGTGGAACAGAACAATCAGGAGAGATTGAACAACTTACCGGTGTTTTACAGGTGTTCTGTAGTCACTATTGAACATTATGGTTGGTGGCTAAGCAGACATTTTCTGCCTATCCCTATTTACTGCTAGCTAGGAATGGAGGCTTCACTTTGTTAATGCTTCAGTTCATTCACTGCTTGAATATTAGCCAAAAAAGAGACACCACTTTAAATGTAGGGTACAGTTCATGATCATCACCAACATAGTCATGTTTCTTGCACGCTGCTGCTAGCTTGCCCTTGTTCAACTTGATACCGCACATGCTTTACTGTATGTGCTTCCTTGCTTAGTGTCTAGAGCCCTGTCCTAATTTTTTAAGGATGAAGTTAATGATAGAACCCTCAGTGACACCCTTTGTTCTCGTTTCCTTTTTCCAAACAGCCTCAGTATGAGAATACAGCCATGCAGGCTCAGTTTGCAGAGAGATCTGTGGCTCATTGTGAAAGAGAAGAGCTGGAACAAAAGCTTGCAGCGGTACAGAGTAAGGAACTACAGCTCAGCGAGTTTCTCAAACAAATGGCAAACAAATCCAGTGAAGACAAAAAGAAGATGGAAGAGAAGGTGGGTATCATTTGTGTTTCTACAGTACCTTCATTGCTGTGATAAACAAGAATACATTGCTCTAAAATCCGGTAGCAACTTAAATTTGGACCAGAGATCGTGGGGGTTTGTCGCTCTTCCTGTGTTCCCACCCCTCCGCACTCCATTGTTCCTGTCTGCATGAGGGGAGGGAGAGAAAAAAGGAGAAAAAATGCAGGCTCACCTCTGTCTGCTGGTCGAAGCAGCCCCATAGTGATTCCTGTCTCTTAAAGGGGTGGCGGGGACAAAAAAAACAAACAGAAGGCAAGGGAGCCCGGCATTCACAGCTTTACAATTCGCATTGGAAGATTTTTTACCTCCTGGAGGCCAGGTACTTGAAAAGTACGCTGGGACGCGCTTAGGTGGGCGTGGTCGTACTTAATTTTTTTTAAAGTCTGGAGCTGGTGGGAAAACATTTTTAAGCTCCGGATCTGGGAGCCCTTTGCCTCGGATTTTAGGGGTTGTGTAAAAGCGCCCTTAGTCAAGTCTATCCTTAACATTTGGTTGGATACGGGCAAAGTTGGTTGGATATCAGTGGTAGAAACAAAATATATTTTGCATTTCAAATAAGGGACATAGTATCTTACACATATTAAGAATGACACAAAATTGTTGGATGCTCAGATTGAAATCTTTATGCAGCCAGCAACCCAAACGGGAAGATCCGGTGTCTGAGCCCTGCCACAGATCACAGTGCACATTACCAGCCACCAGTCTCCCAAGGCACCGGGCAGGCAAGCATTACACCACAGCAGCACCTTCCTTCCTGGCTGCTCTTGCCAACACCATTCTAGGTTTCCATTCTGTGTTACCTGTGATTTTCAGTCCTACTGGGGGGAGTGGAATTACCCCATGTGCGCCGGGGTAGGGGGCGGAGTTTTGTCCAAAACCTCAAAAGTAAATGGAAATCAACAGCTGCTGCTGCTGTGGGGTATCAGTGAAGCTTTGCATGTTAAAGAGAGCATTGATCCCATACCAACCATTTTCTGTGGGCCTCCTCTAACTGTTTCAGTGATTGCAAACCCCCCAGTTTCATCTTGCCAAGGACAACCATCATCTCCCAGTGTGCCCTTTCTGCACCTCACTCCATAGGCATACTGCGCATAGCTCACTCTCAATTTTTTAATATTAGAAGTTGAGATTGAAAGAGAGGCTTCTTAGATAACTGTTGTTGTTATTTTTAATTTATTTTATTTATTTATATAGCTTGTATGCCGCCCACTACCCAAAGGTCTATGGGCGGCTCACAATCAAAATAAACAGTTCAGACAATTAAAACATCAAAATTGCAATAAAATTAAAACAATAAAACATTTAACTATAATAAATACCATATATTAAAATACTACATTAACATTGCTATCAGGACCCACAATAATCAGTTGAAAAACTTCTGGAAAAGGAATGTTTTAACCTGGCGCCGGAATGTCATCAATGTTGGCGCCAGGTGGGTCTCACTTGGGAGGGCATTCCATAATCTGGGGGCAGCTGCCGGAAAGGCCCTGTTCCTACAAGCCATCCCTTTCACCTCCTTGAGGGATAGCTGTTTCAGGAGGGCCCCCTGGCTAGATCTTAATTGCCAGGTAGGTTCACATGGAAGGAGGTGGTCCTTTAGGTATCTAGGTCCTAAGCCGTTTAGGGCTTTATATGTCAAAACAAGTACTTTGAATTGGGAATTATATGGGGGGGGGAGTTGAGTCAGAGTTTAACTGATAGATCTGTAGAGGCAAATAGAGAAGCAGTATCAACTTCTGAAACTGTTCCATTCTGTAAACCTTTCCCTATCTGCCTAGAGTGCAATCGTCCTGTCGACAGCAGTTGCAGAAATGGGAGGAGAGTGTGGCCTTGGAGCTACATGCTCTTTCCTATCTAGGGTGGAAGATATGGGGAAAGGCATTATTTTGCACACACCTACCCTTGTAGTTTAAGGCAGGTTGAAGAGCTGGTACATAGTCCAGTGCCCTCATCTATCGTTAATGCAGGAAAGTGAACTAGATGGGCTTTTGGCCTGATCCAGCATGGCTCTTCTTATGTTCTTATTCAGGACAAAATGTCTGTGCCAGATCCTAGGGAGGTACAGAAGAATGATTGCCTATTGAGATCATAGTTTGAGGGGAAGAAAGGTTGGACACGTTTGAAATGGGCACGTTTTATCCGCAGCAGTTTATACTAGAAGAAAACTTCTGAATGGTCAGCTGATTCCTGTCAGGGGGATGCTGACTTTTAAAGTGATGCCTTGTGTAAATTTTAACAAGATGAGTTTGTAATGGTCAGAAGATTGTACTCAAATAAAACTTTTTTGTTCTCTCTCTCTCTCTCTCTCTCTCTCTCTCTGTGTGAGAGAGAGAAAGAGAGAGAGAGAGAGAGAGATCAGGATTTTCCCCCTTGAAATATATTGGGAAAAGGAGGACAACAGTGGCACTTAGATTATTCCTGCAGTAGGACTTTTTCTGTTCTGATTCCCATTTAGCTTTCCACATCTGATAGGGGAGAAGCAAGCATAGGAGCCTGTGGTTCATATTACACCTTTTTGTGTAGCCTAGTGGCAGGTAATATCTAAAGGATGAGATCAGTAGGAGCAAATAAATAAATAAATAAATAAATAAATAAATAAATAAATAAATAAATGTTAATCCTGTAATTGAGAATAAATAAGCAGTTCAGTAGAAGGCAAATACTTTCAATCAATAAGGTGGTTTTATAAATATGTTATGTAGCCTCCAAACGCCTGGCTTAAATGAAGGAAAAATAGATCTGGACAGGCATGTGTTTAACTAGAGCAGAAATATTTAACCATAGAAATGGTAAACAAGAGCTCTTAACTTCTGAAAAGATAAATATTCCACTCCAGTCTGTTTATCTTCTAATAAAACACTGTTGTAGGGTATGGTGAAAAGTTAGTACTGAATTTTAAGAAAATTTCAATCTGCCTTCATTTTTTTCTTATACACATTTGTTTCCCATTTCACAGAGTAAATCATGTAATTTTATTTTCTTTCTAGCTAAAAACCAGGGACAGATACATAAGCAGTCTGAAAAAGAAATGCCAGAAAGAATCAGAGCAAAATAAAGAGAAACAGAGAAGAATTGAAACCCTTGAAAAATACCTGGCAGATCTTCCAACACTGGATGACGTTGAAAGTCAAAGTAAACAGGTAATTTGTTTTGGGCAGTTCCCCCCCCCAAACCCCCCACCTTTCAAGATACATTATTGAGTACATGTTATAAAATGTAATCTTTAATAAGCTTTACACGTGCATCTGAAGAAGTGGACTGCAGTCCACAGAAGCTCAAAATAAATTTGTTAGATTTTAAATAACATGAGACTTGGTTTTTTGTTTCGTTTGGGGGTTTTTGTTGTTAAATTTATAAAAAAGAGCCTCATGATACTGAGTACCACCCTAGGCAAGCCCAAGCCATTTTAGTACCTCCCAGGGATTCAGATGTCAAATGCGTTAATAAGGAAACATAGGTGTTAACATTTGCAGTCACCCAAACTTGTTGCTTACATTTTTCTTACTGAATTTCATTATTTTCCTCGGTAAAGGGGAGAAAAAAACAGCATGGAAAACAAAATGAAATAACAAAGACAGTCTTCAGGTACTTTGTTCTTTTCAGAGTAGACCAGTTAATGCAGAGTGCCTAGCAATTTAACATCAGATGAGACACACGCTTGAGAAAAGTCAGCAAGTATGAAGTTCTCTGTGTTCCTGGTGATTTACTTTTAAAAAAAAATGGTTCTTGCTATTAGAGAAATACGATTGGGACAAACTTCTAGGGTGTGTAGATGACGTAAAAACGTTTTTTCAAAAAGTAGTAGACTAAAAATGTACACTGTGGTCTCATGTTTTAAATTGGATATAAACTTTCAACAACAGTGGTTATGTCATTCACATGGCCCACTTATTTTATTTATTTAAAATATTTTTACCCTGCCTTACGCCTTAAAAATACCCAAGGTGGCGTATATAATTGAAAAAATGCAATATCAAAAGCTAAAAACAGTAAACTATTCAAATATTTTAAAAAGAATTAGAATCGTAGAATAGAATCAACGAAGAGTTCTCTAAGGCCATCAAGTCCACCCCCCCCCACTCATGGCAAGAATGCAAGTACAGTAAAAGGTAATTGGTTCCATTGCTTCAACACTTATGAAGTTTTTCCTGATATTCATCCAAAAGCTGGGTTCTCTTAACTTGAGCCTTTTGTTGCACATCCTGCACCCAGGAATGGTCGAGATCAGATCGTTCAGATATTTTGAAAAGTGCTATCATAGCATTAATAATGCTTTTTAAAAAAATGTTGCCAGTAAGTAAAAGCATTATGAAAAACAAGATAGAGAAACACCAAGAAATACGCCATCCCGTTTATTGTCTCCTATTCAGTCATTCCCTAGCGAATGTCTGGCTGAAGAAGGATAGCAATGTTGGGGCCCTCCTGGTACCAAGTCCATTGAAGAGGTTGGCTGGACTCATTATTGTGGCTGCTTCATAAAACAAGAGTGTTACAAAAAAAGAGGCAGCATGTTGCAGACTGGAATCTGAAAAGTCAAAGTGAGGCTTCAAAATGATTGTGCCAGTAGAAACGCTTTCTGAAAAACACACCATCTGTGTTTTCTGGTGTCAGGCTTCTCTTTCCCCTTCACACTTCCAAATAGTGTGAGTTTGAAGAAATACGTGTGCTGAGACACTGAGCATACTGTATCTGTAGTAAATGCTAATTTTTCCTACTCCAACAATTTTTTTTGAAGCTTCAACTCTTTTTTCTTTAGTTTTTTAAACAAAGCAGATCTCCTGAGAAGGGCACCATGTGAAAAGTGTGAAGTGATGCCTGACTGTACCCAGTGTTTGCCTTAAAAAACCTGGAAACTTTGCTACACTCCGAGTTATACATAACACGGGGCACGTAATGTGCTTTGCAGCAGATCTCTACACCCCCTGCAAACTTTTTAGTTAATTATGCCTGTTGTCCCTATATGCCATCAAGTCACATTCTCTTTAGTTACAGAGAACGTAGAAAGATGCCCTATGGCCGTGTTCCTTCACTTTGCTTTGATTGCTTTGCTTCCAGGCCCTCCACCACAGTAGGCAACCAACCCATCCCTTATGGGTTTTGGTCTCAATGTTATGGGGAGGGGGGTGCCTAGATATTTGTTTCTCTTAGATTGAGTATCCCTGCCCCATGAAAAGGAGTGTTCACACAAGTCTCTTTTCATCTCTAGCTGGCAGTTCTAGAAGAAGAGAATAAGAAGTTGAAAGCTACTGTAACCGAGCTGGAGAAGAAGCTTGACGAATCAAAGACAGAATGTCAAGAAAAAGAATTGCAGCTAGTGTGTCAAAAGAAGAAAGAAAAAGAACTGGTAATGGCCGTACAAAGGTATGAATATTGCATTGGTCACTGGAATAAGACTGTTGTTCTGCTCGGAATATCGAATTCTAGTGATGCAGGTATCAAATTCCATTGCCATGTCTAAACTTCTGCACTACATAGAAGTACAATACACTTGGGATATGTCTACAACAACCCTTCTTAACGTCTTCTTCTTTTGGCACAGCCATAAACACAGAATGAAAGAAATACAGGCAAAATCAGGATGGTATATGTTGCAAAATAAACCTTATTGCATTACCTGGAGTTTAAGAATTGTTTCCAGTCTGTGTCCCCCTTCAGATGTGCCCTCCCCCTCCCTGGGAGTCATATGGCCCCCATTAAAAATGGGTGGCCTAGAATATGATATAGCAGCACTTTTTTAAAAAAAAAAATGTGCCCAGGGTGCAATCGCTTTTGGTGAAGGAAGAGTGAAAACATTTTGTTGAGTATAACTGCTTGATAGCTAAAAGAGTTCAGATCTACTAACTTAATATATGCTCCGTTAAAAAGCTAGTATGCTGCTTATATGCCATCCCATTGTGCTTAAAGCACTCTCTGGTTGGTTAACAATTTAATTATGCACGCTACACATTGCCCCCCCCGGCACGCACACACACCAGTATGAAGGGTACTCAGTTTACCAACCTCAGAAATATGGAAGGCTGATTGGACCTCAAGATGTCGGCTACTTGGGACTGAACCCAGGTTGTGAGCAAAGTTTTGGCTGCAGTTCTTCAGTTTAACGACTACACCATGAGGCTTCTCCTTAACTAGAATGAGAGCCATATATATTGGCAGATCATGCATAGAATCTGTGTCATGCAAAGCTGGTGTTTGGCCATGTCACTTTAGGGTGGGGATTTTGGGGTGCTTCGGATGCTATTTCTGCCCCTGCTGCCATAAATTGGGGCATGTAAAAGCAGCTGTCAGACTAATTGTCATTTCAAAAATAACAAATTAGAAGACAAATGGAAACAGCACACATAGTTGGTTAGTAACCACAGACAATATCTTTCTTATTGATTGATTGATTGATTGATTGATTGATTGATTGATTGATTGATTGATTGATTGATTGAATTTTTATACCACCCATCTGGCAACGAGGCCACTCTGGCTGGTTAACAGTAATTAATACAATGCAATGCAGAATAAACACATATACTGTATTTCATACAATAAAAGAATCTATTAGTACTTTCACATGAACAGGTCCATTAAGAGGAGCTTGGTGAGATGCCAAATGGCCATAGGACAAAGTCCCCTACTTTCCCTTTTCATTCCAGCTAAATATTTTGTATTCCCTAACCTTGGTGGAAGTTGATCAGAATGGGAGCATCCTCCACCCCCTGATAACAATTTCCAGAGGTGTAGATAAAAACAACAGAGGCACCTAACACCTCAAAGGCAAGAAAACATATTCTGGTGTAATTGGTACATTGTCAAGGTGGAATGGAAGTGTCACTTAGTTGTCAAAAACGAGAACGGAATGGGCAGTTCCATTCTGGTTCACTGGAAGAAGCAATATAATCTGATGATAAGAAGTTAGTGCCAGAATTGTGAGGAAGACCAAAATAAGAAACTGTTGGATGAACATTATCTAATATATTTATTCATTGTACTGTGGTGCTTCTGACATGGAACAAGGAAAGAAACCAATCTAAGACCAAGGCCAGTGCCTCCTTTAAGGCTAACAAGTTTTATTTGGACACATAATATTATTATGCCAGATGAAACTTGTTAGTTGTAAAGCTTCCAAAGAACTCTTTGTTGAAGAGAATTGTTTCATAAGAATATTTTTTTTAAAAAAGAGAGAGAGATTAGAAGAACTTGCAAAGTGGTTATGCAATAAAGGGAAACAACCACGAAGTCCTTTTGGAATTTAATTTCCAGTCCTCTTAATGTTGGGACCCTCTTTTGCTGAAAGACCCATGCTGCAAACATTTTGTTCAGATGATGAAAAGTTTGGTATGTAGTATGATTAGCCAAATCTCGGGAGTGCATTGTTTCCATCTTACATCTGGTACCTCTTGTATTTGTGAATATATAATTCGTCAGGCTGACTTTGTGCGGTCTTGAAAGTCTACAGATACTTGAAGCAGAGCCTTGTTTCTAAAATTAAACAACAATTGTCATTGTCATCATTTGTGTTTTTTATTTTTGAAAGGTGATGGAAACAATTGGAAAGTAAAGTGTAATTCTTCCCTGCTCTGGGGCATTTCTATGTCATCAAGTGGATAGGTTAGATCTGTGGGTGTACTATAAACATTTTCAGGGAAGAATAAAGCCTACATTGAGATAAAGGAAGTGGAGACTGTAGTCACTCAGAATCCCATGTCGATTTGAACTTGCTTCTTTCATATTCTTGGATTTCAAAGAGAACGCACTGAATTTTGTCCATGACCAGCAGTCCTCTGTTAGCTATCTGTCTTGACTCTCTGCTTGTGGAATGACATACAACATACTATATATATTGTAACCACATGGGTGTGGCTTTTAACGAAGATATATCAGGGAATATCAGGTATTTTAGAAATAAAACCAAAGGGCAAAACAGATGAGAAATTCACCCTTGCCGTTTTCAGTCATGGAGAAAAAAGGAAGCCATGGCCAGTCCTAAAGAGAAAATGTGCTTTTGGTATCTCATCATATAAACTGGATAACTATTGGGGGTGGGAACAGGCCTGTAAACATCCATCCATATAACATACCTCTGCACAATAAAATGGCCTTGTGTGTCTCCTTTTTTCCTATCCAAACCCAGAATTCCATTCAAAGGAAGGTGTGCTGGGAACCAGCCATTGGTTTGTTTGTTTTTCACTGCCAGGGAGCACACCAAAAACCTAAATCCGGAAGCCATCTTAACATATACATAGCACCTTTGATACAGTAATCTCCCATTTATTGTGGGAGTTAGGAACCCGACCTGACCCACAATAAAGGAAAATCCACATTATGTGGATGCTGGGTAGGGTCGGGGCTGGGGGGGGCTGTTTGGGGCCTCCTGCAGGTGCCAGGGCAGTGCCAGGCCTGGGGTAAGGGTAGGAGGCCCCAAAGAGGCCCACACAGTTTGCCCCAGGAGCCCTTGCCTTCATATACTGCAGTCCTGCAATATACCAGGACTGCAGTATATGAACCGCAGTATAGCAGGGGGGATGACTGTAATGTAGAGTGCCGGGATCATAATCACTGTCTTACAAAAAACATGCATTCAAAATCCCTAAGACCTTCTTAAATACTTGAAAGCTTTAAGGGAATGCTGTTGTTAATCTCTGCACATGTCCAGATGAAAAACTTACCATGATAAACATTCCTTACCAAAATCAACAGAGCACACATTTTCAGCTGGAAATGTACGTTTCTCTTCCTCTGCTTGGTATTGCTGGGTTACTAGGATAATCTCAAAAACACGATTAAGGAATGTGCTTTTCCATACCTTTGAGTAAACAGAATGAGAATATTGTGGAATAAAGTTGCTGGTTGTCTCCTCCTCTCCCTACCAAGTGGGGAACAAAGAGATAGTTGTTCTCCCCCTCCACCCCCAGTGAGTAGAACGATGCATGTGCCTAATTGGCAGTAAGTATCTCTTTTCAGCACAACTTAGAGCTAGTATAGCCACATGAAAGGATGCACAAAATGAAATGGAGGTAAGGGCCTCTTTCAATTTTATTGGAAACAGGAAGAAACTACTATTATTTGGCATTTCCAAAATTAGTCACAAAAGACAAGCCGTGCCCATTTGTAAAACATGGTTTGTGAAACTAGGCTGAAGGCTGCCAGCAGGAAATGATTGGGAATCTGAGCTGAGAAGTTCCTGCACTGTGAAGTATTTGGATTAGATGATCCTTAGATTCCTTCCTTCTCTGTGGTGCTGTGACAACCCTAGTTAGCAGTTCAGATCTAGGCTAGACCAACAGAAGTAGAGTGGATACAGATCAAGACAAGTAATACTACCTCTTCATTCTGCATTGTCAGACCTCTCTAGTTCTCAAAGCTACAGTTTAATAAGGATGCTGATAGAAACATGTTCAGAGGAAGGTGACTGAAATAAAAAGTGTTCTGCAAAGTGTTCTGCTTATATACCGCCCCATACCACTTTAAGTAGTCTCTGGGCGGTTTACAATTTTTAATTACAGTGTGCAGGCTACACATTGCCCCCCCCCCAGCAAGCTGGGTACTCATTTTACCGACCTCGGAAGGATGGAAGGCTGAGTGAACCTTGAGCCTGCTACCTGGAATTGAACCCAGGTCCTGAGCACAGTTTTACCTGCAGTACAGGCATTTAACCACTACGCCACGAGCTGAAAACAATCTTGGAGGGTGGGGGGACCACTCACTTCTGCTTTCAAACAGAGATTGGATGAGCCTTGCTAGAAATGTTTTAGCTGTGAGTTCCTGCATTGCCAATGCTTTAGATAAGATGACCCATGGGCTCCTTCCATTTCTGTGAGTGTGTTGTAATGGGAAGCTCACTCAAGGCTTCTAATGAACATGTATCCTGATTTTTCCCCATTTAAAAGGGACACTAGATATTTGGAAAGCCCGCTGCTAATCCCAGGCCTGGGCCTGTTTCCATTGCCTCAGGCAACCCAGTTTGCCAACCTGATTTCCAAGATCCAGCAAGTTGCATTATAACACCTAGGCAGATAGCCTCTCTAGGTTGTTATCTCAAACCTGTAAACAGGTGTATATCCAAGGGGTGTGCATCCTTGTGTCTTTTGTCATGATTAGGTTAGTGCTCACAAAACATTTTTTTTCAGGTGGCTCTTTCAAGCTGAATGCATTTAAAACCCTGTCCACATTCTCATCTAACACTGCAAGTCAAGGTTTAGCCTTATCTTCACAGACCTTTAGCACTATGTGCATATGGCTTGGCTTGCCCTCGCTGAGGCTCATGCGCATAGCCCATAAATCCTAGCTTAACATAACATTTGAACAGTGCCGCCGCCTGAGCATGAATTATCCATGGACCTTTTCCAGGGGGTGAATCTGTGAATGGAATCTTTGGCAGTGGCTCGGGCAGAATGTGTTTTTGTTTACAGAGTCTTGTCGAAATACGATTTTCTGAATGCCAAGTGCTGCGCAGTGTTTGCCTCTGAAGAGACGGCTCACGGTTTCTTTTCTCCTTCCTTTATTTTCCATGCCTGCTTAAATCCAAATGACAGCCTGCAGCAGAAAGTCGAAAAATGCCTGGAAGATGGCGTCCGCCTCCCAATGTTGGACGCAAAACAACTCCAGAGTGAAAACGAACGCCTCCGAGAGCAAAATGACAAAGCCAGCAAGGTCAGTGAATTAAATGGGCTAGATGACCCCGGGGTGTATCGGGCATCGTTTCAGCACTCCGCCAGATGGCTATTCTTATACCTGTTGCTGCAGTTGTTTCCAAATGTGTTGCCAACTGCCACCAGTGAAACACTGCAGGGCAGTCGAGCAAGGAGAAGAACGTCCAAAAATAGATCGGTAGCCATGGGCATTGGAGCCACTACTAGATAGCCATGCACTTGCTGAATCATGGGTTGCCCACCATGAGAGCTGCCAGGGCACATTCACTTACATGACACTGACCCCTACCTCTGTGTTGGAGAACTGAAATCTTCTGGGCATCCTTGCATTTCTGCCCTCCCTCCCTCCATTGCCTTTCTGCACCACTAGCAGTGTGTGCCCATGAATGTTCTCAAGAGCCTCTGTGTGTTGCTAGTTCCAGTGCTCGTGCTAAGATTTTATAGCAGCATATTTGTTTTTCTAAAGTGGTGCATGTCCTTCGCACGCACTATAAAGTCCCCCCCCAAAAAAAAAAGTAAATGGAAAGTTATCACATTCTTGGCAGATTCATAAGCGATATGAATAAGAACGTTGTGTTGTATTTTTCTTTTTCTAACAGGTCATAGACAATCAACATAATCAAATTGCACAGATGACTTTAGAAATTCAGGTAAGGAACTGTAGTTCCCAGATATTACCTTACGTTCCTTGCTATTCATGAATATGCATCACCCTCCTTAAAAACTGTCCTAGGGGATAAAATAGATACATTAATATGGAAAAGGCGAAAGATTTATACAATCTGAAGAGAAACTAGAGTATAAAATAGAAATGGATAGATAAAATCTTCTGGCAACCCATAACATGTCTAGGAATTAAAAAGAGAGTTATACTTATTAGTTACTTTCCTTGTGGGAAACTTCAGTCCACATCTCTAGCTATATTCTTACTGTGCTTTCATATAGTAGTTGAACCACATAGGGAATGAAATATATAAATTAATATGGAAATGCACAGATAAAATATTTTTGCAACCCATGCCATATCTAGGAGTGGATGAAGCTATACCTTTTGTTTCACCCCCTTAAAAAATTCAAATCCTTTCTATTGCATTTAGAGAGAAGTCTTCAAAAGACATTCTTGTCATAAATAAAATGGAATTTTTAGCCCTCTACATACAGCTATTCCCAGCACGGTGAGACTCGTGTACTTTCTTCCCGTGTAGCCTTTACAAATATCTTGGGGGGGAAAAGAGGTGTCTGCTTTAATTAAGTGCCAGAAATATGTCTGAATACACAGTGATCCAAAGCCAGGCTTTTAAGCACTGTATACTTCTTTCTTGCGTAGTATCTTGTACAGTGTTCTTCCGTTCTATGCTGTCAAGTCAGTTCCGCGCTTCAGTGACCCTTTTCAAGGTATCTAGGTAGAGTGTGCTCAGAAGTAGTTTACCATACCATGACCATGTTCAAGGCCGTGCAGGCTGGCTCCTCTGGGATGCACAGTGGGGAACTGAACTCCCAACCTCTGCCTCCACAGCCAGGTAGCTGATTCACTGAGCTACCCATCCAGCCATCTCGAGCCATTTGAATCCGGCTTCTAGTCTGGCCTGCTTTCATAGCCCATTTGTCTTAGGCATAGATGTATTAGCCAGTGACAGCACACTGCCAGAACTCATATCCCTATGAACTCTTCCGAAATCTAATGTTGTTCAGATCTGTAGCCTGCTTTGCGGCTCTGAATCAGCTCGGTTAACATGCAGCGTTCCTCAGTTATGTTTAGCATGGTGAAGGAGGCGGTACCTTGTGACAAACAACAGACCATCCCTTCCAGCTTGGAAATGAGAGGCTGTGGACAGGGATCATCCCAGCAGCTCTGGCATTCCTTCCTGTTTCAGTCCTGTGCTTAAGATTAAGGCTTGTGTATCTTGGGAGCTGTGCAAGCCAGCCCCCAGAGCACAAGGAGCCCGTCTTTTCTTGGTCCGTGGGCATTCTGGTTGCTGTGCAGGGTCCAGCTTCCCCTGAGCCTTTCTATGCCCAGCTTCCCTTCTCAGCAGTGCAGCATGGAGGGTCTGTTCTGTTGCTGTTTGGCTGAGGAGCCCTGAGCCTTGCTGCCAAGTGAGTTAGACAGAAGGACTTGTTTCCATCAACAGAGCAGAGACCTTGGTGGCACCATATTTGGCGTGGGCAGACGAGCCTTAGCTCTAGCATAAATAAAGGTACAGTGCCGATCAGGGTTGGAGCTGCTGGGTTGTCTGTGCAGCCTGTTTAAAGCAGGTATTCTTGTTTTACCCTCTAGTCTATGCAAGAGAAACTACTGCAGGAAAAACTGACAGTTCCGAAGCAGAAAAACGAACTGGAAGAAAAGGATCCAAGTATACAAAAGTATCTGCTTGAAGTAAGCTTTTGCATTTGCGTGCTCCAGATTGAATGTACACCAGGCTGAAAGCGTGGAGACCCTGCACACATGTAGATATATGTCAGAGCTTTGAGCTCGGAAGGAAGGTTCCACCTATGGTGGAACCAGAAATTTCTCTCCCCCCCACCCCAGATCTTGTGAAGTTGAACACTTCTGCTTTCAAGAATTGTTCAGCTAGATCTGTGTGCTTCATTGGCTTTCAGCCATGGCTATGACCTAGTGTGTAAATATCATAAATACCTAGTTGCATGCACAAACAGCACACAGTGAGTGGTATAGGTGTGTTGCTTAAGGTTTAATAAGGATTTTTAATTGGGTTTGGACCTGTGCAACTGGGCTTTGTAAGGGGACTTTCCTGCCCCCCCCCCCAGTACCAGTCCCTCCAAAACCCCCAAATACAGTTGAAGGATCCAACAGAATGGAGTAGCAAATGTGATATCTGAAAACTTAGTGGAGATACCCTATGTGACCACAGTGCTAAACTTTCCCCATCTGGATTGGACTAGATCAGGCTAAGTGGGGTCACTTTGAAGGGTGGTATGTCATTTGGGGCAACCAGCCACACTTGGTCCTTTTTCTCCTTTAAACAGAAAAAAAGCGAATAAAAGGGGATGGAAATCCACCTCCTTGTTTCCTCCTCTGGGCTTTGTTTGAGCTAATTCACAAGCTTGGGAAATAGAAAGTTCCCTCCCACTCCCTCTCAAGATGGTGTCCAGAAAAGGCTACACAAACTAAACTGCCCAGGTTTTCTTGGTGTGGATGATTTGCAGGAGGGCCAATTTGTGCAGTGGGGTGGTCCCTTCCCAACACTGTGAGCCAGCCTGACCCTTCAGTGCTCAGGGGAGTTAGGAAGAACCACATGGTTGCTTGCTTGAGCCTACACTCCAGCCTTGCCAGGTAGGAATGCCAAAAGACCTACAGAGTGGGAAGGATCCTGATAAAAGGCACCTTCTTTAGTACCACCAACCTCCTTCTTCTCAAACTAACCAAACAGATGGATTTTTTTAGTTATTTGATGAAAGGTGTTGCAAAAGAAAATAAAGTTTCAAAACCAGATTCAGAACTTCAAAGAAAATCAAAATGTGTGAAGCAAAACCCTATCCAAAACTTAAGAGGCTAAGCAATTCTAGAATAGTTGCCACAGAAAACAAGAAAACTAACTGTGCTACATGAATACGTACACAGTAATACAATAGGAGTGTAGTTCCAGAGCACATGCTGAGTGCTACATCAAAATACTCAGAGCTATTTTTATACCCCTCATCCACCATTTTTGATATTTCAGTGCAATCCCTTCAATCAGATCCCACGTTACTTTGACTTCTATAGAAGGGAATAACTTATATTGAAAGGAACTTTTTTCACTTGTTTTTGCCACCCCTACCCCTGTTTAGATTCAGCTAAATCCAATTTCTCTGTATTACTAGGCAAAGAGCTGTTTTGACCTTGGTTCACCACCAGATGGTATCCATTATCAAGTTGTCTCTAACTTCGGCAGTTATTTCCCTTCCCCTTTTGTCTGACACAAGACAACAAGCCTAAGTTTTTACAGGGCAACTGAAACTCATTAATCCCTCTTCTGTCAGTTTCCTCACACTCCCTCGTGGAAGGAAAGAGAGTGAGAGGAAGTCTTCTGATTTTGTTTGTCACTTTTTTTCCGCTTAGGAGCATATTGCATCTGTGGAACCTTACAAGGCTTTTTTTTTAATTTTTTTTTTTAAAAACCACATTTGCCTCCTCTCTTTCCTCCTCCATAAGGAATAGAGGAAGCTTTCAGTTCCACAAGATTATGAGGCAGCTTAAGCAAAGTAACAGCTGAAGCCATCCAGTTTGGTTCATTCCCAGCAATTGCACATACTGGAACCAAACCAAAGTGAATCAATCCTACCCACATCAAAGCAACAGCAACTCACCCCAGAATGGGAGCCCAAAAGGTCCGTGTAGGCATGAGGAATGAGCTGGCTTGCAACACTCCATAGGTCATGTGGTTGCCAGGAAGAGGAGCAAGCCAGCCAGTCCCCAGAGCAGACAGAACCAAATCACACAGGCAAACTCCTATCTAGTTGCGCCAGCCTTCCATGATCAGAACCAGTGGGCTGACAGAAGGCAGATTCTGGATACAACTGACAATCATATATAAAATAACTATTGTCATCTCAACATTTTTCTGTCTTTTTGGAATGTCCCCCCCCTCCCAGATTTACATACGAATGATATCCATATGTAAATTTGTTTTCCAAAGTCCATAGATCTATAAATGTGGGGTTTCTGCAGCATTTCTTGATTCATAGTTTGTGTTGTAGGGAAGATTCTATGGGATCAATTAAATATGTTTTAGACGATAAAAATGTTCTGTATTGTGCATACATATTTGAGGGGTTTTTAGCTAGTAAGCCTTATAACAAGTGTTAACATGGTTCCCTGGATCAATGCAAAGTCCACCACCTTTAAGTTTCTGTTTCTGGCAGTTATTTGCCAGAAGCTTCTGGAAGGACAGAAGGACTCAGATGTATATGGCTTCTGAGCATGGGATTCCTTTGAACTTAAATTATGTCTGACTTTGTACATATCTATATGCTATTAGATTTCTCATGAGATGCTAGAATAATGTCTTTTTTTCTTGTACACATTTTAATGAAGAGCCAAAGACTTGTGGAAGAAAATGCATCTTTGAAGGAACAGATTCATCGGATGGAACAGTCTAGGCAGCCCTTGACAGACAAACTTCCTGTGGCTGACCAGTTGTTCAAGGAAATGTCTCATTGTTTGTTTGACTTGAAAGCACTTTGCAGTATTCTTACTCATAGAGCTCAGGGGAAGGAGCCTAACGTGTCATTGTTGCTGGGAATCAGATGTAAGTGAAGAAAGATGCATACTATGTTTTTTTTTCTACACTGGGAAGATGTATCTATAAAAAGAAAATGGTGGACTGGGGAGAAGCAAAGGAAAAGGAAGCAGCAGATTGATTTACAATTTTAGTTGTGTTTTGGAAACCGCATAGGTGTTTTCCTGATGGGTAATTATCAACATCAAGGATTGTTGTTTCACTTGAGTCTTTAATTTGTTTTTTCTTACTTAAGGAGAGCAGCAAAACAAAGGAGGCAGGAGGCGGTTGTCAGGGGGTGACAACAGAATATGTTTGTGTGGACTTTTGCTTACCCTGGTAGCTCCATAAAGCTCATCTTAATTCATTGAGCTCAGCAGCATCCACTTTTGGACCAAAATGTCTTAATAGTTCTGTCCTTATTGCATTACTGGCTTTCAGAAACCAGTTTGAAAGCATAACGTTCCTTGTCATCCCATGAGTTTCTTTTAAGAGACCATTTCAAGAGTACTTGAGTAGGGAAAAGAGCCACATGTTCATATTTCCCCCCCAGAACCTCCAAATACAGTAATACCTTGGTTTACAAGCATAATCCATTCCGGAAACATGCTTTTAAACCAAAACGTATCAAAGCAGAATTCCCTATAAGAAATAATGGGGTCCCATAGACCATGTACTGTGTCTACAAAATGCCCAAACTCACTAAAGAATTTGGATAGAAGTCCACGTCCACACCATGGTTTAGGTACCTGGCTTGCAGAACCTGCTCTGCTTGGGACTAACAACAGGATTTTACTATTGTGTTTTAAAGGTGACAAAAATAAAGTTCAATTTGTAGCCCTACCTATACCCACTTATTTGTAGCCATATACCCCAAAATAACAAAGGCTGTTGAAAATAAAATAAATAAAAATATAAATACTGTATAAAGAAAAATAAAACAAACTCCTAACCTGCACTCTTTTTTGAAAATCTTTGTGGCTTATCGAAGGGAGATGTCCCTTCCTCTCTCTCGCCTCTGCTTTTGAGGCATGCCTGAGATGGAACATTACAGACAACCACTGACATCCAGAAGTGGGAGAGAGCCACCATTGGCTCACTTGTGATCATGTGACCTGCTCCAGTGCTTGTATATCAAGAAATTGCTTGTTGATCAAGGCAAAATTTAGAATAAATGTTCACTTGTCTTGCAAAACACTTAAACCGAGACAATCTTAAACCAAGTTATTCCTATATAGGCATTTAATTCAGAATTAGGTGTGTTAAACTATTTACCTTCATATGTTTGAGTGCTAACTTTCCCTCCCTCCCTCTCCCCCCTTCTCTCTTGAATAACAGCATTGAACTGTTCATCTGAAGACGAGAACTACCACAGTACAGAAAGTCTCTCAAAGAAACTCTCAGAAGTTTGTCAGTTGCGAAAGGATATTGATGAATTGAGGACTATATTATCAGACTGTTATGCTCAGGATATGGGAGAAAACTGCATTACACAATGATAAAAGGTTCGGCCTCACAACACCACTGACTAAGTTATTAAATGCTGCTCTGGTTTTTGTTCCACCTGTATTTGTTACGGAACTGTACTGGACAACCCTTCCTCTGTGCCAGATCAAGAGGGTTTCAAATACTGAAGTGTGTTTTATGCAAGCAAGACCGTCAAAGAGAAAAAGAGAGAGAGAGAAATTATGCTGCAAGAGAAATCTGATTTTGTCAAAACTACTGAATGTAGGTCAAAACTGTGAAGAAGGTCTTTTTATTGAACATACTGGATTTGGATTCCTTGCTTGGACCCCCGAAAACAACAGCCATATTTTCTAGCTTTTAAAAATAGTGTGTCAGAAGAGGGCACTCTAGTACAGCTGATTTGTTTTCCCTCTTTTAGCGGAACAGAAATAGCAACAAGGAGACTTGTTAGGAAACATGCCTATGTACCTATAGCCGTTGAAATTATGGACAGCAGTGCAGAAGCTTACACAGACATGTTGACTGTGAGTAGACATTGAGATGACTTTGGCACATTATGTGATCATCCCACAGTGTCTCCCTTATCGACAAGCTAAGCTTTGTTATACTCAATAGTTGATAGCCCATGCTCAGCTTGGGGCAAGGATGAAAATAAGCTTCCATGTGACATTTCAGGTAGTACATAACAAGTTCTCAGAGGAGTTAGAATCATTCTGTAGTTCTCTACTTGCTTGAAAATATTAATTTTGCGGTGAAATTCATTTGTGTCCAGCGTCCATAAAGACAAGAAAGCATGGAAAACAAGAAAACATACATTACTAAAGTACAATAGAGTGTTGCATGTTGATAGTACCTAGTTATATGACATTTTGAATTTGTTCAGGGCCTCACTCCAGCACTCATCAGGACGGCTAAAGGCCTGGAGGAAATATAGTTTCTTCATAAGGCTTGAAAGCAGCAAATCCTGACAGATTGTTACTGTAGATGTGTCCCAGAATTAGGAATCATACAAGAGCCCTATTCAGGCCTAGAGTCCCTCATTACTGCTTGGGAATGTTCTGGGAAATTGGATAGGAGCCTAAAGCTTTTCTGTGCATATTGATTCGGAGAGCTTCAGAAGTCATTTATGCCCGTTGACGGTCCAAGCTGGTATATTTTGCAATGTTTAAACACACGTGTGTCCTCTTGACAAAGCCAAGTTCACTGTTGCTCTATTCTGACAATCACTAGAAGCTGAACATTTCCTTTCAAAAAGAGAGAGAGAGAGAGAAAAAACTGGGCACATCTTGCTTCTTTGTCATTAAAGCTATCCATGATGTGTGGGAGGCATTAGATTTGGTTTCCCAACAGTCGTTGCTGAAAGACAGCAAGGGTTTGAATGGAATGAGTTTGCCATTTTCAATTTTATATGTTAATATCCTTCCTTAAGCTATTTTAAAAGAAGGTGAATTTTACATTGGTTTCCCACCACCACCAGATTTTGTGGGAGCTGTGTTAAATATAATTTGTAAATGGTTGTAATTATTTTTCAAAAAAAAAAAAATCTGGTCATTTATTTCAAAGTTATATTTATTTAAATAGATGTTTCTTGTTAATAGCCTTCTGTGGAAATGAGTTTAATTTTGATCTTAACTACTGCTCAGTATTTTCAAATGCATAATTGTAAGTATTAATTGGAGCAACTTTGATCAGCATGAAAGTGCTTGGTTTTCTACCGTGAAGTAAATACAGTAGTTTGAATTTAAAATATTAAGAATGCCATCCTAAACCCACTTAAAATAGGTTGCTGACTTGTTTGTTTCTATTCAGATTAGATCTTGAATTGTCAGAAATACTTCTAATTGATTTACCTTTTTTTGAAAAAAAATGACCATGAAAGTGTGGGATAACTTCCTCAACATGTTTAGGCATTTGAAAAAGGCGAGTTTCATTTTAAACCATTTCCCCAATGTTATATTTTGCTTGATTCTGTGTTGACCTACATATGGCACTTGTTTCAATATAGAATTAAAATAGAACTAGTTATTGTAAATTATAGTTTTTGGACAAAGAAATGGCAAGAAAAATCAAACATAGGCTTCATATGTATTTTAGGTTCTTTTGTCATTACTTTCATCAGTGATGGAAGATCATGAAGTCAAAAATTAGGATGATGAGGAGTTGCAAAGCACTTAAGTATCAGGTTGCACCAACATTTTGTAAAATAAAGGGCAGTGGGTCTTGGATCAGGTTGGAGGTGTGAAACACCCATTCTCCCATGTTCAGTTCTATTCTTCTGCACCAGTTACTCTTCCAGAGCTGAAGAGCTTGGATGCCTTTTTTTAAAAAAAAATCCTGTCTGAAAGGCTGTCTAAAGTTTTAAACACTCATACAGAAAAGATAATAACGTGTAGTTAACATGCACCTAGTAAGGCTTGTTATATTGGGATATTGGCCAGAATCCTCCTCCTTAGCATAAATAGCAGCTTTTAGTCTATTCCTCCCTGGTAAGCAAATGGGGTGAAGGCATGCACTCTTCTAGATTATCACTGTGGCTTTGTTTAACAGGGAAGAAAGGACCTAAAGTTATGGTTTAGCTTGGCTAAGGATCAGGATTTTACCCATTTTGAAACTGAATTGAGGACATGGATCATTTTTACAATGTTTTGTAGAGCCCATTGAAGGGGGGGGGGGAATCACCAAAATGAATTAAAGGGGACAGTGATGTTTGTGTAAACATTGTCCCTAACATTTTTTCACCTCACTCTTACTTTGATCTTCTCTAATATTTTCACAGACCCCCTCCTGATATTTTAAAATTCATTTATTTAGTTAAAATTCTCCCCATTTCAGATGCCCCTGGTTATTTATTTTAACTTATTTAAATAGCAACATTTTAAAATTAAATGTAATGGCACTATCATACAGTCCTTGGCATTTTTATGGTCATTCTGCCCTTGCAACTGGAGAGCCATGCAGATCAAAATCTGCTGTCACATAATTTTAAAATTCTCTCATTAATGAAAGTGATAGAGAGAGAGAGTTAGAGTTTCTATTTTACTAGTTAGTCCATTAAACGATAATCAATATACTTGATCTTCTTTAATGTGTATGTATGTGATGACATACATGTTCAACCTCTGTTGAGCAGTTTCCTTTTTTTTTAATTTTTATTAAAGACAAACAAACAAATAACAATACTAGTGCATCCCCACCCCACCCCCCGGGACCATCCAGTTCTTCCATGAGTTCTTCTTTATTACTCCGTCTTCTGTTGTTCTAATATTCTTCTTAAAGTCCTCTTCTCCAGAACTGTCTTGAAATATTCGTCGGTTCTTTCCCCTTCCCTTCTACTAATACAAAGTCTATAAATTTTCCCCAAATGTCATAAAAACGTCTTTTTTTCATTTCTCCTCGTTTAACTTTTAAACTACAAGACAATTTATCGTTTATGGCTATATCCCAACGTTCATTATACCAATCTTCCATCTTGAAATCTAGTTTAGATTTCCAGTTTCTTGCTATAATTAATCTAGCTGCTGTCATAAGATTTGCTATTAGTTCCTTTGTTGTAACATCATAATCTTTACTAGTTAACGATGATAACAGTGCTGTCTCTGGATTACAATCAATATCAACTTGAATCATCTCACTTAGCTCTAAAAAAAACCATTTCCCAAAACTTTTGAACTATTTCACATACCCACCAGAGATGCATATATGTACCTATCTTTTTTTCGCATTTCCAGCACATCTTAGAATATTCAGCGTTCATTCTATTCAACCTAATTGGCGTCAAGTACCATCTAGAAACCAATTTAAAATAATTTTCTTTTATCCTCACCGATAATGATCTCAAGATTCTCATGTTCCAGATTTTCCCCCAGTCTTCTTTTTTAATCTCTACATTAAGGTCTTGTTTCCAGACCTCTCTCAGAGAATCTAACTCCTTCACTTCCAATGAGTCCCCTATTATTTTGTATATTTTACATACTAGTCCTTTATCTATATTATCCTGTTCAGATTCAAGCAGTTTCCTAAGAATAAAAGCAACACTCCATATTTTGGGAGGGTTTCTAATAGCTCTTGTCAGGTTTCCCACTCACATGCATGTTCAGTGAAAGTCTGAAGGAAATGCAGCCATGTTATTTACTTACTGGCCACAACCTCTGGCAGGCCACCTTCAGTGGCTGCACATGTTCTGGTTGGCCACGTTCTCACTCTGTTGTGTGCAGCCAGGCTCCAGTCCCTGTGCCAGTGACACCAGCATGTGCCACTAGTGGTTGTAATCCCACTTTCCCTGTTATTTATGCATTTGTTAAATCCATTGCAGTTATTTGAAGAGATCCATGATGTTCCTCACATTGTGAGTGAACTAGCAAACAGATGTTTGGCCAGTGATCTGTTAGGAAGAAGATAAAGTTGTGCTAAGGAACCACTCCCAAGCAGTTAATTGATTGTTTCAGAGCTGAAAGTACCAGACACCAGTTTGGAGGTACATCTGGAAGTTCCTAGATCCAGCAGGGTTGACCATGATCATGTCTTTGGTTGCTAGCTGAGAGGACATTTAAACAGCCATCACTCCTGCAAGGTATCTATGGTATAGAAAATGACTAGTACTGTATTTGAAAGGAAGTGCCTGTATGTTGATGGCTAGATGGATCTGTCTCACTCAAGTCAAGTTGCTGAAAGACAAATGGTAGCCAAAGATCAAAGTGACGTGAACAAAAGTTAAGAAGCCATAAGGATGCAGTATTATTTTATTGAGACTAACATTTTTAAAGCAGGGTCTGCTGTTTGAGTAGCTGTTTGAGTAACAAACTTAGCAGTTTACAAAGGATTTTAAATTATTTCAAATTTGTGTAAGATGTGCATGGATATTTTCAGCTAATATATGTGTGGTCTCATTCAACACATTTTACGAGAAGCGGTGGACTAATACTAGCATTGAAGAGAAATAGTTAACAATGGTGTTACTTAGTAGACTGATTCAGTCATGACAACTTTTTGCAGTAGATGTGAGAGACAATCCCAAGGGCTGGAAGAAGAAATTGACTAATGAATGGAAGTTTTCTACAAGTACTTTTCATATTTCGGGTTATGTTTCTATAATTGTGAAGATGGCGTTTAATGGCTACTACTGTAATTCAAGATTGTATTTCAAAAGGGAACTTGGAAAGCGGTTTTTGCCTATCACTGATATGACTATTTATATGCCATATAATACGTATATGGTCATTCATAGGGGTGGGTTAGTTTAGTTGTGCAAACTCTATAATCCAGTTGGGCCAGTATGCATGCTTATTTGAAAGTAATCCCTGAGTGTAAGTTCAAAATAAAAAAAAATGCCCAGTTAATTAAGTTTAACATGGAGCACTAAACCTTCAGATTTAGGTGCATCGGTTTTGAAGCACAGTAAATTCTCTATTACTGTATTTAAGTAGGTTGCAACAGTTAGCCACCCTGGCTAGTAAATTCTGTAAAAATCTAGTAACATTTGCTCTGTGAACCAAAGTTACTTTTCTCTCTTTTTACTATCCTATGATTTTTATTTTTCTGGAGAAAAGGGACAGGGATTTTTTTTTCTTGCTAGCTACAAGAATAAGAAAAAGAGAATCAAATTATAAGTTAAGGTGTGTATCAATTTGCACATGTCTAAAAACTAGACTCAGTCTGAGAAAATCAAATTTGTCACTCAAAATCCAGTACATATTAGAAATTCATTGAAGCAACCAAATGCACCACTAGTTCATTAGCACCATTAATTGTACGTCTGTGCGCCTCTGTGCCTTTTATTTAGTTTAAGGCTTGAACAATAATTTCCTACTTTTAAAAGCCATGGGTATGTCAAGTTGTTGCACGTTGCTTTCTCTGTTTAGAGGTATTATGGCTTGTGAGAAGCAACTTTCATATTTAGAAATATTTTCTAAATCAGTCAGTCAACTTTTGGAAAAGCAGTCTGACCCTTATTTACCAGTTTTTCTGTATATAGAGAAAATGCAGGAATTGAATCAGAATGTATGAATTTTGTATATATTAGGTATCGTATATCATTAATAATCAGTGGTAAAGGGTAAGGGAAATGGGACTGTCTTTTAAAGCACAGTAGATACATGTACTGGATCAGTCTTCTAAGACTGGTAGTTTCAACATTTGGGTTCAGTTTGTGAGCCGCTCCGAATACCTCATGTGTAAACAGAGTTGTCATGACTTAATCGAAGCGCATTCAGTGTTGTTAATGATTTTTAATTTTTAATTTTAAAGGGCCACTGGCTGGCTCCTTGTCTTTAGGCCTGTCATCCTTGCCTCTTTTTGTAACTTTTTTTAAAAAACAGAAAGTAGCGTTTACAGCTAGAATTTTGAATGCCAAAGTTCTATTTATTAAATGATAAAAGTTTTCATTGTTAATTACTAGTATTTTTCCACTCTGTTTGATGTTTGAATTTGTATCTACAGAAGAAAAATAAATTTTTGTTATAAAAGCTGAATATTTCCCTTGGTGTTTATAATTGAAACATTATGGGTCACTCTACTGGATATTATGTAATCTGTGGAAGTCTCATCATCTCATTGGCTCTCCAGAATCAGAGAAGGCTGCAGAAGAAAGGAAATAAAGAACGGAAGTTTGGGCTGTGCCTCAGCTAATGCCGATATCTGTATGGAACTTCTCCTCCTTTCACTTGCGACCAAGCAAAAGCAAGTCTTGCGGGAGTGGTTTCATTTATGTTCATTCCTTAGTAGATCCTTGCATCACAGCATCTATATAAATCAGGCATGCCCAAACTTCGGCCCTCCAGATGTTTTGGACCACAACTCCCACAATCCTTTGCCATTGGAAATATAGGCTTAGAATTCTGGGAGTTGTGGTCCAAAACATCAGGAGGGCCGAAGTTTGGACATGCCTGATATAAATTCATGCTGTCATTGTTCTATCCACCAGTGTTATGGTTATTTTACAGCAGACTTTGCGGATGGGTGAGGGTGGGGAGACAGCCAGCCAGGTAGACATGGTACCCAATTCATAAAACATGGTTCTGAACAATTACAATGTCAGGGATAGAAGTATGTGTGTGAAATTGCCCCCACGTAAATGCCCAATGCCCTTTAAATTTCAGCACAGCACCAACTACTGGATACATACCTACAGGCCACAGTCTCCCTGTGAAGTTAAACAACTTTTCCCATCCATATAGGCATTATTCACCTGTGCCTGCATGGACTTTTGAAAAGCTCATTAAGATGTGTACTTGTTACCATTCAGTGATTGGTAAATGACCCTTATTAACCATGGATAAGATTATCATCATGCTGGTATCTTGCATTTCTATTAAAGCGAAGCAAAATAAAGCCTGCTGGTTATATACCACCCTATTGCATTTAAAGCACTCATCCCCTGCAATACCAAGTTCAGAATATGTCTGTGAAGATTCTCAGTCATCCAGGTAAATTTATCTGGAAGTTGAGTCATGACAACTGGACTTCTTAAGAGAGATTGAAACGTTTCGCTGTTCGTCCAATCAGTTTCATCAGTCTGAGGAAAGCTAATTGTGAGTCCTCAATTTTACAATTCACTTTGACCTCATGTGACCCTGGTCTGAAATACGCTGATAAAATGGCCAATGGCTCAAGGTGTGAGGGCTCAGACACAATCTGCTATTTATCAGGCAGATTTTTGTGTCATATACCATCTATAAAACATCTGGAAGTTGAGTCATGGCTACTGGACTTCTTTTTTGAGAGATAGAA
>JAHTLZ010000114.1:789706-809256 GCA_023846285.1 Phrynocephalus versicolor | reverse complement strand
GTGTGTGTGTGTGTGTGTGTGTGTGTGTGTGTGTGTGTGTTGCCACTTTTAAAAGGCATTCAAGAGAAATTTGTACCAGCACCTCTCAGATATCCTTTGAGGTTTATTTCTGCGAGTTGATGGCCTTGTAGGCTTCATCCAATTTCATGAGTCTGTGAACGCACGTCTGCTACTTACTTCCCATGTCCTCAGGTATGTGTGGACAGGTGGGTTCGCAGTAAAGACGGTGTGGGGAAAATTTCTGTGGTGTCCAAATTCCACCACAGGTGAATGAGTCTGTATGAAAATGAAGGCAGACCAATTCCACGTCAGTCAGTGTTGCATGTAAATTGTATACTGGTACGTGAACAAAATGCACTGAGTCATGCATAACAGGCCAGTGCGTCCTCAACTGTTGATACCTTAACCTCACCAAACGCCCCAGATTGCAATGGGACGCTCATACCACCCCCATGACCTAGATTTAGAGAGTGGTGGGCAGGACAGGCATACTTTCAGCGGGTCTACTCCATTTGTACTGTGGCTGCGTGCAAGTTGCTAAGAAAACTTTCTGAATAGAGGGCAGCGTGCCATGAGCACTAACGCATTCAGGCATATAACCGGCAGCATCCTCTGAGGGCGGATAATTCTACTACATCTCTCATCCCAGAAGTGACTGAGGGCTGTAATCCTGATGCTGAAGCAAGAGAAGAGCATTCAATCGTACAGAGTTGCTGTGAGCAGCTTCCTCTACAGCTCAAGTGCAGATAGGAGTGTTCCATTAATTTTATTTCTCACAGCACTCGAGCAGCTCTCTTGAGAAGCAGTAAAGTGGTGCCGAAGCATCCGATGGGAATTAGTATCGTAGATGCACCTAAATGGAGTCAGAGTAAAGACTTAGAGAGGGCTTTGTTTTGTTTTGTTTAAAGAAATGTTCAAGCAATCCTTGCATAGCCGATTAGGCCAATTAATCTGAACAAACTGGTTCTCTTCCTGTCATTATTTCATTGAATCAGCCATGCCTTGATGGCTGCAACCTAGCATGGACCTTTGGGATTGAGGACACCTACAGTTCCCAAACTCTGATGTTGTAGGTGACCACCACTAAGGAGCCCCGGAAGTCTATTACTAGAATCTGGGCCTTCTTAGTGGTGGTCATCTCATTATGGAATGCTTTACCAGTGAGTTACATGCCAAACATCTTCCCTCCAGATATCCAGCAAGCTATTAAAAACAGCTTTTCAGAGAATCATTTCAGAGTATCCTCACTCTTATTATTGTGGGTTACCTGGTCAAGTGTGGGATAGTGTTTTGTTTTCGTTTGGTTTGGTTTAGTATTGGTTTTAGCTTTCTGTTGTTGCTGTTCTGGGGCCAGTGAGGGTCTGTTTTCTATATTCCTAGGGTGGATTATTATTACTCTTCTTTGCTATGTTATGCTAGAAACAGCCAGGAATAGTGGTGTGCCACTAGATGGTGCAGTATATAAGATGGATGGATGGATGGATGGATAGATAGACAGACAGACAGACAGACAGACAGACAGACAGACAGACAGACAGACAGACAGACAGATAGATAGATAGATAGATAGATAGATAGATAGATAGAGTGGTACCTTGTATAAAGGAATTAATTCGTTCCAAATGAAAATATGTTAAGCAAATTTTCCTTTATACAAATTTCCCATAGGAATGCATTGAAAACAGAGTAATCCCTATTTGCGACCATTTTTATGTTGTATGGATTCACCCCATAGATTCCGTTAAGCAAATTTCCCCTATCTCCAGAATTTTTTATGTTGTACAGATTTTATGTTATACAAACCGTTTATTATACGAAGGTCCACTGTAGACAGACAGACTGACTGACTGACAGACAGACCAGGAAGAAGAGGAACTTAATTCTTTTGTCCTAGCTGTAATCCTCATAGCAACTACCCTTGCAGACCTGCTTGCTTCTCTTACTGGGAAGAATGCTCTCATTATTAAAAATAGGTTTTAAATTTTATTTTCTCGACTGCAAATACCAAAATTCCTCAATCTGGAAGTTTGACCTACCCAGCAACAAAGTAGCTGGATGCAATCCACTCCACCCTACACCTATTTCATAGGCATGAGCGGTGAAAGTTGGAGAAGTGAAACACAGATAATCTTGATTATTTTTATTCAGCAACAAGTTTGTCCAGAAGGTGTCACTAAACCATAAGTGGCTGTACCACTGCAGTGAAAACTGGTGCTCCAATTTAAAATTACAGGGTATATATAAATAATATAGTAATAAGATTCTAGGAAAATGTAAAATACATCAGAGTACTATGTGAAACTTGTCATTAATTAGAGTCAAGAAAAAAATAGAATCCTATAGGTCTGCCCAGCAAAATTTGAGGTTTATTCATTAGACTACTTGTGAAACAGACCTTCCCAATTAAATTTTTAGAAAAAATTCACATAGAAATATGCTGAGGACACAGATTTTTTTATTGAAACCATATCACACCCAAGTCAGGGATGAGACCAAAACAGTTAATGGAATAGTGCTTTTTGCCAGGTTTAAGAGAGGTGGAATTGCCTCCAAGGTGAACACACATTGGGGAAAAAAGATAATTAGCCTGATACTTATATATATATATAGCTTTTTATACCATTGTTCATTTGAAGAACTCAATGCAGCAAAACAAAGAGTGAAACCAATAAACTTAAAAATATTTAATTAAAAAGCAGGAATAATTGGTAAGATTAACCTCAGGAAAAGACTTTAGTAAGCAAGCATATCTTTAATTGGCAATGGGGGTAACCATAATTGGAATCCTTCCTGATTTTTGGAGTAGAGGGAGAACGTATTTCCATGTAGGCCACAGTATGGTATCAGAACCCCTACCCAGAATGTAAGGATCAGAACAGACTAAATGACAGCCATCATGGAACACATGTTCAGAACCATGCATCACTCCCCTGATATTTGAGAGTTAGTACAGAGGGGAACCTTCATAGGATGACAGCTGTTTTGAGAGACAGTAATGAAAGCTTGGCACTCCCTATCTGCTGCTCCTGAGGTGAACCCAGCTGTTTAGCAGGGTTTGCTGGCCACACCGTAGTTCACATGTTATCATTAGGGAGATAAGTTGATGACACTATAGAATTTACTGAACTGAGCTGTAGAACACTTCAGTCTGACGTAACTGAGGAAACTATTAAATTTATTCAAACCATAATAGCTGTGTTTCAGTGATACGATTGTTATGTTGTATTTTACTGAATTTTATTGAATTTCCTCTGCTTTTATTAAATGTATATACCTGTTGGTCAGTGGACATTTACCATACCATAACTTTATGGGATGGGGTGACTGATTACCTTCTCCGTAACTCTTGCATAACTCTTCCTGAGTTCCCTCGGGAATATTGGGCCACATTAAATGAATGAATGAATGAATGAATGAATGAATGAATAAATAAATAAATAAATAAATAAATTGCATATGATACATGTCAGACACCTGGCATCACTAATTACCCAGCTGAAACACCAGCTGGCACTAACTTCCCTGAATGCAGACTTTCTCTGTTCCAGAAGACGCAAGAAGATGCCAGCTGGAGCCGTCATTGCCCAGGTTCACCACCCGGGCATTCTCTGGCTGCCATCATGTTCTTCCACATCATGAATTTTAGAGAAATCTGCATTTTAAATTAATATAAACTCTTCACAGCCACTCCCTGCCATTCGTTCCCAGGGCAACAGTTTCCTGATACGGTGTGACCTGTACTTACAAGCCGCTCTACTTACGCACAATTCAACGTACAATACAGCTGATTTTGACAGGTTGGACCTGTCAAAGTCATCTGTCAATGTGGAGCAGAGAGCAGCGTTTGCTGCCCATCGCCACCTCATCCTTCTTCTTGGTTGCTTCAATTTCTGCAAAAGAGATCAAAGCGACCAATAAGAAGGACGAGGGGGGGCCATCACACCCCCAACCTGCCCAAGCCGCCAAAACATGCACCTATCCCAGGGATCAGTGCATGTTTGCGCAGCTCAGCTGGGTTGGGAGGGAGGCGCAATGTCCCCTTCATCCTTCTTCTTTCGCTCTTAAGCCGAATTGCTCTTAAGTTGAGCTGCTCATAAGTAGAAGTACCACTGTAATCCATTCCATCTGAAACTTTTTGATTGATTTTCAATCCATTCTACTGTATTGTATCCAAACTCATTGCTGCCAATATTGCTACATCGTACCATGTACTGTTTTACATTCATAACCTTTTGAGACATTTGGACCTTGAAGGGTTTTTTAAAAAGCCAGTTCCAGATTGTGTGTTCTAAGGAGTAATAAATTGGCATATAATAATTTTACGTTTTTGTATATGCCATGTATGTCTCCACCATTCCAAGATGGTCACTCCTTCTTTTCCACAAGAAATGTATCAATATTGCTATTCTTTGGGAGGCTAACAATTGAGGTCATGCTAACATTCTCCCTTCTGCCTCAGTCAGGGGTGAAATGTCAGCCTCGGAAACCTTGGCTATTTCTACCCTGAATACTTTATTGCTATATATTTCCATGATAATAATAATTGTGTGGATTTTCTTGGTATAAAGTACTCAGAAGTGGTTTACCAGTGCCACCTTCTGGTGTTCTTGTGGGTTTATATAGCTTTCAAAGGTCACAGAGATGGTAGGGGACACAGGTACTTTAGCCACGTATGCTCCTGCTGATCTTGGGGGAAGGGGGGGGGCTCACCCAGAGGGCTCAGTGGGGATTTGTTCTCCAGACCTACATCTCTGTAGTCAAGTACTTGACGCCTCTGAAAATGTTTTACCTATATTTCACTAATTTACTATTGTAGTAGTAGTAGTAGTAGTAGTAGTAGTAGAAGAAGAAGAAGAAGAAGAAGAAGAAGAACCACCACCAGCAGCAAATTATTCTTGGTTTAAAGATATATGGTGAACCTTCACCTATCAGGCATTTGTTTACTTATTTAATTTCTATGCTATCTTTTTTCTGGGTGAAGGAATTTTACAGTGGGTGTTGGTGAAGAATGGAGTTCAATATGATTTGAAATCACATACGTTCCCCATTCCTGTGGGACTGCAAAATTGTTGTGAGGCAAACATAAAGAGTACAGAACCAGTTTTGGTGTCATGTCATACTAGGGCTCAAATCCTTGCTCGGCCATGAAAAATCATGGGGGAAGGTCTGGCAATGGTAAGCCACTTTTCAAACACCTCACATGCCTCAAAAACACAATTAGATCCACCAGATATTGTAAGCGACTTGTCAGTGCATAACAACACTAAGTGCAGCTGGGCTAAAAGGAAAAAAATGCCCAGAATGGCCTTGTGGTAAAGAGGAATGAAAACTCCTTCACTGCACTATTCAAACCCACAATCCCTTGTGCAACTTTTCTTCTTCTGAATCAGTTCCTCCACATATTTAGCACTGTCATCAGGTGTGAACACCTGATGAAGTGAACTACAATCCACAAAAGCATAACATAACAAATGGCCTTCATGCTAAAATGTATTGGTTTTTGTCCTTGGCTGATGGCCAAAGCAGGCCATGCATGTCCCTAATCCTAACCCATGTTTCGAAAATCCCAGGCACCAAACATCCAGTCACTTCTGATTTTGATTGTTCACAAATTCTGGGCATTTCCAGACCTGCTGCATCCTTTTGTAAGCGCCTGAATTTCAGATTTGGCTCTCAGACCCTCCAATGTTGCCCATTCTTGCTGTCTGCCCACACCTGGAGGTCTGAGGAGTAGACCTCATGGTCCAGTGGTACACCCTCAGAATGTGTGGAGGAGGTGAATGCAAAGAAAACAGAGAGGATGTCAACATGCAGAACATCTCCCATCAGGCTGAGATCCTCCCTCCTGGCTTGCACAAATTCACATTCACATTATCCTTTGCCTGATATGCCTCCCTGCTTTTCCTCTTTCATCAACAGAAACATAAATACATAGGCTTAAGGTTTATGTTCTCCCGGGACTGCTTTGGTTTTCCCCGGCCCCCACAGTAGCAGGCGAACACTTCCCTGTCATGAATCGTTTGCAGTGCCAGCCAAGAGAAGCCAGAGGAACAGAACACCAGTTCACAAGGCGACAAACCTTTTTTTGGGGTGGGGGGTGGGGAACTGTAGAAAGTTAATGATTGTGAAGAGTCCTCGTTTAATGAACCATGTGCAAATGATGGGCATGATTGAGAAGAACAGGATAAATAGTCCTCGGCTTCAGTGCACACCTGAAGCACATCCAGAATGTACAAATCACTGTTCTGCTAAATCAGAGCTTTTCCACTTCATAAAGTTTATCGAATCCCAAAGCACTACCAGCACAGCATTTATTTAAAAATGTTGCCACAGGTTTCTCTGTTTTGTTTTCTCTGCAATCAAAATCAAACAGTTGAAAACACCTTACTGATATGGAATATTGTACCACACGGGCATCACATGGGCTGAGTGAAAGTTTTGCTTGGGATGGATTCCTTTTTGGAGGAACCTCGTTCCACCTTGTTGACTGGGATGAGCATGAGGCCAAAACAGATGAGCTTCAGCACACACCTAGTGTGGCAGACAATTGTCTGAGATAGTCTCAGGTATCAAATCATAAATGTGAATGTGGCACCTTGAATTACACTAAAGGCAATGTCCCTTGGGAATTTGTGTGGCATCCAGTTGAGTGAAATGAATAGGAGCCGTAGTATGTACATAACCACACTGTGGTCTTGAGTTGCTGCTATTCGATAGAATTAGGTTTGCACAAAAGCGTTTAAAATGTGCCAGAGCTAGGGTTGCATAATTCAAATTGCATGGTGAGAGAAAAGTAGTTCTGCAGGCCTGTTGCACAAGAATCATGATGTGAATGGCACAATCCGTTGCTGAAGGCATGGGCCTGACATCCTACACATTTTCACAAAAATAACTTGATATTGCACAAGCGCCAACTAGCCTCTGGATCCTTTTCTTATTAAGAGAAAAGTAATGTACTTGACAACATGCTGTTTCAACTACCGTTGCCCCAAATGCAGTGCATACATGCGCCTACCATTCCAACCACCGGAAATAAATCCCTTCACATGAATGTGATCTTCTCTGCAACTTCATCTCCCAAAAGTCATGAGATTCTGTTTACCATTTACAAGATTGTGAACAGCGATTTCATAGGAATCGCTGTATATATTACTTAGGATACAGCAGCAGAATAGTATCTCTGGCCCTCACTATACTGAGTGTTAATTCATATGATTCCTTGTGTTACTATGATTGATCTGCTTTCTACAGTGGGTGCCAAAGAGTGCTGCTAGTTGGTGTCTTCATTTCAGAAATGCTCCGCTGAATCACTGGCAAACACCCCCTCCCCATCCTTATTATATTTAGAGACAGGGTGTAGTCAGGCAAGCTAATTATGGGTTGAAAATAAAAATATCCTTGGGTAGACATAAGATGCCAGTTATTTGCTAGATCCAAATTGCATACCCCCTTGGTTTGATGTTAGCAATCATTACTGTCTACCAGACAGTTCCTTCTTTTGGGAAAGTGGATTTCTCTGCTTTCCAAGTTTTAAAATCATATATATGCAGTTGAGCTATTTTATCCTTCCCAGCAGGACTGAAACATATATTTCCGACATAACCCTACGCATGTCTCATCAGAAGTAACTCCCATGCCATTCAGCAGGGCTTACTTGCCCGCTAACTGGGGCTGGAAAATATGTCAACTTTTGCAGCCAATAACAGAGGTTTAAAACCTCCCGAGATCTAGGCTGACTCCCTAGTTTGGTTAAATCATACTTTCCTTGACCTTTTTCCAGCCTGCTTTAACCAAACAGATGTACCAGTAATTATGGCTGCCCCACTACTTTTTCCTCTCCCCAGATGACTGAAAATTTATTCCCACATATTTGTTTTTAATTTTCTGCCTCAAAAGCTCATTAATTGTCCAGAACACAGCCAAACATTTGTTAGGATTAGGCATGCACAGGATGCCATGGAATGTGTTAGCTCAGAACTATGAACATCTGTTGTCAAATTTCTCTTAAAAGCTAGCTATCAGCATGAGACTTTACCAGAGCAACTGGAAGGACTGAGCATTACCTCATAGAATCAAGCAATTCATACAATAAGGGTCCAAATCCCAAAAATCATGTGGTGGATAAATCTGGAAGGAGATCACCGGAGGTGTCATTGTCATCAACATACACACAAACTTATTTCTGAGACAATTTTGCTGTTGTGCGTAGCACTACAAAACCCATTAAATAAAGAAACTCAGAAAAGTGCTAGTAGTATGCATTTGTTTTCAAAATGATTCTTAAAAGCAGCAAATGAATGAATGCTACCATTTTGTTTCAGTTTCAAAAATGAGTGGGAATTGAAATGAGTTCTAAGTAGCAAGGAAAAACCATCACTCATTTCATTCCATTCTCCTTAATGTCTGTTTGATTGAAACATGCCGCTCAGCCTAGAATGGATGCCATGAAGGTTACAGAGAGCAGAGGAGAAAGTGAGAAAGACAGATTAGACTGCTGCTGCGAACATTTGAAAGTTCTCCTTTGAATGGAGACAGTTTCCCCAATCAGTCTGCAATGAGGCAGACCTGATGACATCAGAATGCAGCAGAATGCCTGGAAATTGCAGGGGAAACACTGAAGTTGTAGGGCAGCAAAAAGAGAGAGAGAGAGAGAGAGATGAGGAGGAGGAGGAGGAGGAGGAGAAGAATATTGACTGCTCTTTCCACTCTTTGCAAAGGGAAATCAGGGTTCCTTGATCAAGACCCACAGCCATACTACTCTGGCTGAGGCAGGAATGAGGAATGGTGAAAGCTAGGGAAGCTGAATTGTATTAGTCTCACCCACCTAGTATCCTAAACCTACTGAGGCTCCAGGGAGTCTAACACAGCAACAAATCCCCAAAGCTAGGCAGTTAGAATCAGTGCACCGACCTTGTGAGCTAGCTGCCACCGCTCTTGCACAAATACTAAAAAGCTGCTACAATTGTTCAAGGTAAGGACTGTTTTTAGTGCCACAAATGCTCTCAGTCAAAAATCCAGACATTTGTGAGAAAGGGGTTTTGTCGTTGATTAAAGAGAAGGAAATAGACAATTAAAAAGTGCAAAAGGGGGAATCATTTCCACAACAGGCATTTCACACTGTAGGAGCAAATGCAGAGAATAGACTTTAAAGGCCTTCAGGAGAAAACACACCAGAAAACAATATAAGCCAACCTACCCTATGTAATGGAGAGACAGAGTAGGACATTAAACAGACCCAGTCCCTCCTGAGAGACATATTAAGCCTCTTCATGGTTTTGAAGAACATGGATGGGGAAATTTTTTTCTCCTCGGAGACATACTAGATCCACTAAATAGTTTTCTTAATCCCATTTTATATGTATAAGAAAATGGACCATTACACACCTGTTAACAAAAAAAAACATCTCAGTCCCTCTTTCCATCAGGAAAAAAAGACAGTTTCCTGACCTGCTCCCTTTCCCATTGTTAAATCTGTATAACTCTCTGGGAAGAAAGTTGACTCACTCCTTTGAATGCCCATGTTGTAGTCAAGGCACTTGTGTCTTTGAGGGCTGCTTTGATACAAGATAAGCTGTCCCACACTCAGTCCTTTCTTTGAATTGTTCTTTAGCAGGAGGTCAGTTGAAGGTGTGAGTGCTTCTTTTACATTTGGACCTTTGCCCATTAGGTCAGCTTCGCAGGCACTCATAGAAGAATAAAGGTACCCAGCAATGGAATTCCATAGTTCATAATCTCCAAGTCCTCAGTTTCTTCATAACCAATCAGTCTGCAATTAAGCAGGCTTGATGTTATCAAAATACACTGAGATACCTGGAAACAGCATGGTCCCTTGGATGGAAAACTCTGGTTATAGGCAACAAAAGACTGCCTGCCCTTTCCATTGTTACCAAAGGACAGTTATTTCCCACTTATTATTTCAAAAGTTTCTCCCACAAGCACAGTTCTTAAATTCTCCTACCCATTTACAAATATGCAAATCTTCTGCATGAAATCCCATTTGAAGTGGCACAGGAGTAACATTGTCCTGTTGATAATGAGAGCAATAACCTGTACCATCTACTTTAATATTCAATTATTCATATTAAAGAAAATATGCCTGTTTTAGTAATTTATATAATCTGGGTGGTGGAATTGAAAGCTAGGAATTTTGAAAACTGAACAGATTGGAGAACGGAGAAGATATATACTCTCAGGTTGCTAAGGATGAGTTTGAACTGCTTTGTCTAAAGACAAAGCTGGTAGGATCCTGTTGACAGGAAATGCTATCTGTGTCTAGAAGACAGCTCTTGATATTTTCAACAGAAGAAAAGTAAAAGAGTAATACATTCAATATTTTTTTATTAAAATGTCAAGAGCTATAGGTGAGCTTACATTAAATGATGTTGATGATTCATTTTTATCTCATAGAAAAGAGATTGAGTCTGGCAATTCAAGTCAGTATTCTTTAAAAAAAATTACCAAAAGCTTTTACTGTCTCACTTAGAAAAACAGCTGATGTGAATATGACATCTCTCTTGTGCAAGGATGTTGCAAACTACACTTGGATGTAGATGAGACCACTTCAGCAAAGTTTCTCAGCAACAATTAAATGTAACAATTATTCGGGGAGGAGAAGTTCTCTGTGTGCTGTTGCAAATTGGCATTGCTTGGGATGAAAGTCAATCAACATTGAGTCTGACGAAAGTGAAGTAATGTTCAGGTCCTTAGTGCTGATCTACACACTAAGCAGACAATGCAGTTGACTCTGGGAAGCATTCCGAAATATGACACCCCACTTGAAGCCTGTAATGAGGCAGTATGAATGCTCTCATCAACTTCTGCTGCCTCATTTTATATCGGAACACAGAAGACTGGGAGAGATAAAGTGACCAAGGCATGAAAGTGCAATGGAAATGGCTATCATTATTTCTTACACTTCACGTAAATAGGAAACAGAGGTACTAGTGGGAAATACTAGCATTGTGGCACACTGTTGCTACATTTCAGCTTGTAGGGATTCTTTTAAAAATGTTAATCATTGAATTTATTTATTTATTTATTTATTTACAGTATTTATTTATTTATTTATTTATATTTCTATACTGCCCAACTTTCCGAAGGAACTCTGGGCGGTTCACAGCAAAAAAAAAAAAATCATAAAATTCAACTATAAAAACAAAGTAACACAAACCCAATCAATCAAGACATTCAAATCAATTTTTTAAAAATGGGATATATGATGGAAGCAAAAAAAAAGGGGGGGACAGAATAACACCACCATTAGTCACCAAAAGCAGCCTGGAAGAGCTAAAGTTTGTATCACTTTGTAAAGGCTGAGAAGGGCTCCACGGTCCTAATATCGCTGGGAAGCTGGTTTTGCCAAATGGGACCCACCACAGAGAAGGCATGGTTCCATGTAGAGGTCTTATGAGCTTCCTGCAGGGTAGGAACTCTAAGTGTGAGGACCTAGGATGACCTAGTGGGCCGGGCCAAAGAAAATCTTGGCTCTGTCAGATAAGCTGGTCTCAAGCCATGGAGGGTTTTGTTAATCAAAACCAGTACCTTGAACCTAATCCAGGAGGCAATGGGTAGCCAGTGCAGATGGTGGAGAATGGGGGAGATGTGGTCATATCTTCCCGCACCAACCACCAATCTGGCCACCACATTCTGCACCCGCAGCGATTGCTGGATAAGGTTCAAAGGAAGCCCCATGTAGAGTGCATTACAGTAATCTATCCTTGAGATAACCAGCACTTGCACAACCGTCCTTAGGAGGTCACCATCAAGATATGGGCAAATCTGGTGAGGAGCCTAAGTTGGGAGAAGGCAGCCCTGGAGACGGCAGCCACCTGGGGCTCCAAGGATAGCGCCGAATCCAGGGTCACACCGAGCTACTTCACTCTATCAGCCAGCTGGAGGGAGATCCCATCCAAGCCAAGAAGAGGGCCACAGCATCCGTTTGGTTCCCCCCTCCCCAAGGAACAGTACCTCAGTCTTCTCAGGGTTGAGTTTGAGCCTATTGGTCCTGGTCCGCTCCAATACGGCGTTCAGGCAGCGATCAAGGGTCTGCACAACGTGAAGTTGGAAGGGGCCAAAAGGCCAATGAGTCCAACCTCCTGCTCCATGCAGGAATACAGGTAGGGCATTCAACAATCTGTACTCATAATTGACGCCAGAAACGACAAAGCATAGCAACATAGGAAATTGTTTTAAGCTGAAGCAGATCATCCATCCACTTAGCCCAGTGTGGTCTGCTTTGATTAGCAACAGCTACCGATGGTTTCAGGAAAGAGATTTTACTTAGTTCAACTTATAAATTCCTGGTATATCCAAATAGTTTTCTACCCAATTGCAGTACTAACATGGCATGACTTTACTTAGCTTCCAAAACCAGACAAGACCCATGTGCTCAAGGTGGGGGAGTGTAAGAGAGCAGAGCTGTGCTTGCCACCTATGCCCCTAAATTAGCTTGTTTTCCTCTGATGTGGTAGAAAGCACCATCCTCATGGCAATGTTGAAGAAAGTCCAGTCAGCATCACTCCACAAATGCAGTGAAGACAGGACATTATGTCCTTCATCTCAGGCAGTGACAATACTGAGCAGCTCTGACCTATCCTGTCTCTCTTTATTGCTACCTCAGTCTGATCTAGGGAGAGGTCTGACTTCATTTGTTTATCAAGGGTAATATCCTCCCCTTCTCCAACCAGCACAACTTTCCAGGTGCTTTCATTTCTGTCTTTTCATGGCTTAGGGCCTTTTCACACGACCCCTAAGATCTGCTGGCCACTTAAACTTGGACCAGAGATCTTGGGGGTTCGTTGCTCTTCCTGCGTCCCCACCCCTCTGCACTTCCTTGCTCCTGTCTGCGTGAGGGGAGGGGGGGAAGAGAGGAAAAAATGCAGGCTCACCTCCGAAGCTGCCCGGAGCCCCGTCCTGATTCCTTCTCTTCTGTTTGTTTTTTTTTGCCTCCTGCCCCTCGGGCGGGAGGCAAAACAAACAAACAGAAGCGAGGAGAGCCCCGCACTCACCAGATTAAATCCGGACCTGGGGATTTTCACCCTGGGACGCGCTTAGGTGGGCGTGGTCGCACTTAATTTCCTGCAAACTCCGGAGCTGGTGGGGAAACAATTGTAAGCTCCAGAGCTGACAGCCATTTGCTGCGGAGTTTAGGGGTCGTGTACAAATACCCTTAGTTATCTGGTCTCATGCCTGGTATCTTTTGATGCCTTGTTATCTTGTAAAAGCAGAAACATTAAACACATGGTATGGTTTCCCAGCAAGCCGTAAGACTCATTCCTTAGATACATAAAGGGGGGAAGAAAGGCTGCTGAACTCTTATTGGCACAATAATTCCATCATTAATTGTCACCTAAAACAGAAGAGGAAAAGTCCTTTCAATTATCGCCAGAGGCTCAGGGAATAATACTGGATAGTCGCCTTTTTAAAAAATAGAACACATGCTTTTCATGGTTATCCTTAATAAGAAAGAAAGAAATCCAAGAGCAGAAAGGCTGTGTGATCGCCTTTGTATAGGACCGACCTTTATACTTGATTAGTTCCTGTCAAGAAGAAATATACTGGGTTGAATTTTTATCTCTTAGAAAAACTGGCCATGCTTTGTGTTTTGGAGTGAGTGCTAGTCCTAATATGGACCATCACAAGAATGAATTAGGTTGTTCAGAAAACAAAATATTTCGCATATACCTCCTACTTGATGCACCAGGAAGCTGGAGCTGGTTGTTTTGAGATCCCTATCCACCTGGTCAAAGATATGATGGGGCAATATTCATTCCCGGATGAAAAAAGGGTAACCCTAACCCTAACCCTAACCCAAAGCCACCCGGTTGACCTTTTGGTCACTGCTGGTGCTTCCTTTTCCCGAGCAGAGCTGTTGTCAACTCTTGGCGTCTGACGCAGAGGTCCAAGGGTAAGATTTGCATGCACGGGATGGATTTAGAAATGCATACATCACAGCCTGCTTCTTCTAGCATCTTCCCTCTCCCTGCTGGAGTAGAGCAAATAATGGAAGATGGACATAATAAGGTGTCTAGAGGGAAAAGCTTAATAAGGAAAGATGTGGTACATCTTTGGAACTGAAAAGGCTGCTGCTGCCTTAAAGACTAATATAATCTTGGAGTACAAAAATAAAGTATTTACTATCTATTTGTTTGTTTGTTGGATTTATATACCGCCCATCTAGCAACAAAGACCACTCTGGGCAGTTATATATAAAGTATATAATAAGGGTTGTTTAAAGGGCAAAATATTGTGAATATGTGCTCTTATAAGCCAGCAGGGATCCTTTAATTCTGCACTATTCTTTCTGACACAAGGAGGACATCAAGACTTTTGGGCCGATTCATGAACCATCCATCAATGAACCATCACATGAAAGCATCACAGAGGACTATATAGAAATATTATATGTAAGAATGTGGCTCTAGTTCATCCCATGTTTCAGACTGTGTGGAGAGTAGCATGCTAACGGTACTCACAGTTGTTGCCAAAGAAACCTTTTTTCCAACTAATGATTTTAATACAACTCTTCGTCAGCAACTCTCTAGAAAGACAGCATCCCCAAAACATTAGAATAAAAGGATTTATGTAAAAACCCAGACAGGTCAGATTCAGTTAACATTTCAACAGATGTCTCAACATAACATTAGAAATTACGGAGCAATCTCTTGTTTAGCTCCATCTGCTGGGTTAACACTATTATGCCTCCATTTTACATCTTTGCACCAGAAAGGTTGAGCTGTATTTTCAGATACAATTAGATGGGCCCAGAATACTCCTATCTAATGAAATTAACTTATCTTTTTTTTTTAAAAAAAGTGACAAATCACAATGAACAATGCAGTTCACTTACTATAATTCAACAATGGCCTTTAGTGTACCCCCATTCATTTGATTAACAAGAATGTTTGAGACATATTTAAGCTTTCCTCTGAATTTCCACTAAAGGACGGCCATAGCGCTTGGACAACAAATCATTCTATTCACAAGCTTCTTAAGACATAAATTCTCTGCTTTAATAACCACACATGGGGGGAGGGAGCTACATGTGTTGGAATGTGACACTTTCACTGGAAGATGTGCTAAGGAATTTGCTTTAGGAAAATGAAACACACACACACACACACACACACACACACACACACACACACACACACACACACACACACACACACACACACACAGAGTGAGGGAGGGAGGGAGGGAGAGAGTTACCCATGTACTGAATCCACAGGGAAAGGGGACATTTCTGATGCAAATTGATTTCCTTAGACAATTAAATGTTCTTTTGTTGAAGTTTTATAGATACAATTATAATTTCTCACAATGTCTAGAATAACCAAGTGAATGGAAATGTATATGCATTCATCTTTTACAAAGTACTGTCTCACCGGAAAGGGGGTAGGGAAGCTCCTAGTCGTTAAAAAAGTAACACAGAATGTTATGGAAAACTTCAGCTAGTACAAAAACTCAATCTCTGGAACAATTTGTATCAATTGAAGAATATTAAAAATAGAATCATACAGCTGGAAGAGACCTCGAGCGCCATCCAAGTCCAACCACCTGCCATGCAGGGACCCCCATCACAGTATTTCCAACAGGTGGCCATCCAGCCTCTGCTTAAAAGCCTCCAAAGAAGGACCCCCCCCCAACTCCGTATCTACTTTGCCCCTCTCACATCTTCTCCCACAAGGTAAGCAAAAGGGGGGGGTTAATGAAGGGACTGTTGATGAGGGTGGGTGAATAAGTGGTCTGGGTCCACCTAGCTCATTTAAATGAATCTTACCAGGAGGTTGTGCTCGGTGACCCTTGGGATACCATCTGTTTCTACAATTCTATGGTTATATTGTTCTAAATGGAACTTTAAACTTGAGCAGGTAGTTTTTAGGGAAAGTGTCAATGGTGATGGCTCCTATTTGGGGTAGAATTGGGCATTTTCTCTTCTTAAAATAGCACGTGTATAGTAGTAATCTTCTTCAAGTGCCTGGTCCTCGTAGAACGTTGGCAATCAGTAGCCTGAACTATTTTCTATCTAAGACTATTCTAAACAGAGCAGTTGTGCACACTGTGGACCATGGCTTAAGTTCTACAGCCAGAATGTTTTTCTACGCCCTGGGCCATGCTTCCCGTCAATTTTTCCTTGAAGGAAAACTTGCAACAGAAGGTATTTCTCACTGCGTATTATGTGTCTGAAATACTGTAATTTTCTTCTCTTTACAGTATTGAGGATTTCTAGATTTTTATTCACGCACTGTAATACAGCCACATTAGTGACTCTGGCTATCCAAAGTATCTTCAGAATTTGCCTGCACCTCCACATTTCAAATGCTTCCAGCTTCCAGCATAATGTGTGTATAAGATTCCTAGTTTCAACACCACAGAGAAGTACAGTGGACACTTGTATAACAAGCGGTTTGTATAACATAAAATCTGTACAACATAAAAAATTCCAGAGATAGGGGAAATCTGCTTAACAGAATTGCCTATGGAGCGATTCTGTACAACATAAAAATGGTTGCGATTAGGGATTACTCTGTTTTCAATGCATTCCTATGGAAAATTTGTATAAAGGAAAATTTGCTTAACATAATTTCATTTGGAACAAATTAATTCCTTTATGCTGCCTAGATGCCCTAAGCACATCTGATCTCATCTGATTTAAGAAGCTAAGCAGGGTCTCCCCTGGTTAGTACTTGGATGGGAGACCACCAGGGAATACCAGGTGCTGTAGGTGCCTGGAGTAGGAACTGGCAAACCACTCCAGTATTCCTGCCAAGAAAACTCCATGGACGTGGAGTCACGAAGGGTCGGACATGACTGTAACAACACAACAGCAACAATTCTTTTATACAAGACACCACTGTATGCTGAATACATAAAATTCTTCTCCCCCAAGCAGTTACCTTAGGCCTAAATTATACTTTTAAAGCATCATATTCTTATCCCAGCTATTTTAAGAAATATTTCAAGCTCTTGGATAAGCTCTGGATACAATTGTGGTACTGTTCCAAGTTGCTGCTGACTTTAATCTTGCATTATATGGTACAGTGTTTTTATTTTCCTCCTTGTGTTCCATTCTGTTATTTGTATCCTGCCCCCCCACCATGAATAGAATTTGAGGAATTTTGGTTTTATGTGTTGGTCTCAAGTTATTGTTCATGATTGCATCTCATTTTCTAAAGAAAAAATCTGCAAAAATGGGTGGAGAATGTTGAGCAGGTGATTTAAAAGTATACTAAAAAACTGAAGTAATTTCTCTGTTCATTAAGAAAACAAACAAAGCCTACACCCCTAGCTTTCACTTGGAAATATTATTGTTTTTTCAGGATTTATTTATTTTGCATGCTGTAAAAAGTTGTAAAATAATTCCTTTTTGGCCCCTGAAGTGTGCCTATGATCCAAAGCAATAGGGACTGTGCCCACTCCTTAAGAATTGGATCAAAATTGTTTTGATGATGTAGATTCTGGAGAAAGATCTATGCCAGTGATGGCAAACCTTTTAGAGACCGAGTGCCCAAACTGCAATTCAAAACCACTAATTTTTCACAAAGTGCCAATAGAGCAATTTAACCTGAATAAAGGCGGCTGTGAAGGGGTGATGGCGGGTGCCTACACAAAGGGCTCTGTGTGCCACCTTTGGCACCTATGCCATAGGTTCACCAACACTGATCTATGCTCTATACAGGGAGCAGTTTTGAATCCATCCACTGCATTTTTGGGAGTCAGGAGGCATGCATGGGAAGGATGGAAAGGGCAGACATATTGTTAAAATCATCACGATCAAAAGAATCAATCAGTGGATGGAAGTGAATGTAATGCATGGGTTGGGTAGAGGGTAAGAACATAAGAACATAAGAAGAGCCATGCTGGATCAGGCCAAAGGCCCATCTAGTTCAGCTTCCTGTATCTCACAGTGGCCCCACCAGATGTGTCTGGGAGCGCACAAGACTACATATCTGTCTCCTGATACCACTCCCCTGCATCTGGCCCTTGAAGTACCCTGGTTTTAAGCCTGGAGATTACACATCTCCATCATGGTTTGTAACCTGTGATGGACTTTTCCTCTAGGAATCTGTCCAGTCCCCTTTTGAAGGCATCCAGGCCAGATGCCATCACCACATCCTGTGGCAGGGAGTTCCATAGACTAACAACACGCTGGGTAAGGAGGTTCCACCCTACTCTTTTCAATCTAAATGCAAATCCTTTTGTTTTAAGTATTTTTTTTTCAGGGGAAGGCATTATTGTCAGTGTTCAAAACATTCCAAGTAGTTCTTCTCAAAATAACTGCACATAGAGTCATGTTTAAATAAAGCACCCTGTCTGAATGGGGAAGTGCAAAGGGAGGAAAGGTTTACCTCACCCCACTCCAACCCCTGTCCTTAAGCACATGCCGCTTCCCCAAATCTGGCTCCCTCTGTGGTGTAGTGTTGGTACAGCTCCCATGACCCCCAATCAACTAATGCACATCCTTGCCCAATTCCACTATTTATTATTAAATGATGAATAGCTTTAAAAGGAGATGCAGCATCTTACTTAAAACATTCCCTGAGAGCTCTTGCCGCTCACTAATCACCCCAGAAACAGAAGCCACACAGATGCTTCTTTCAGGGTGGTGGTGGGGGAAATGAGTGCACTTACTGTGAGCTTGTCATCTGCAAAACTGATTCCCATTTACATGCTAGGACTGCAGAGCTCCGGGCAATTTGTGATCTTCAAACAGCAAGGGAGGTGTGATGTTTTCCCTAGAAAGAAGAGCACTCAAGTGTTAGGGCTTAACAGGCTTGGTGACTGCGCTGCCTAATTGAGATTTTACTGGACTGTTAAAAAAAAAAACAAGACCCAAAGGGATATTTAACCAGCTACCCTTGTCAAAAGAAAAAGAACTGCTAGTAGATATAACTGAAACCAGCATCAAGTGTTTCAGTATACTCTGTGGAGACAGGTAAGGAAGGATCCATTTTGTGCCTTGCCTTTTTAACATTCAGTGGCATCTCAGCAAGCTGTTGTCCTCAAATGTGGTCAAGCCTGCTCAATTCAGAATGGTACAACGCTGTACTGCAGCCAAAACTGTACTCACGACCTGGGGTTCAATCCCAGGTAGCCGGCTCAAGGTTAACTCAGTCTTCTGTCCCTCTGAGGTCGATAAAATGAGTATCCAGTTACTTCGGGGGGAGGTGCAATATGTAGCCTGCAAAATTAACTTGGAAACCCTTTGGAGAGTGCTTTAAGCAGCACTAAGGGTTCATATATAAGCAGCACACTTTGCTTTCCTTTGCTTTATCATAGGATCCTGATTTCAGTACCTCCAGGGAAAGAGTGACTGCCCCCTTCTGGGCGAAGATGTCCTACCGCTGCCCAGCTCCTGTTCTTTGGATGTTTCACTAAATGGTTGGCTGGAATTTCCTTCCCTATATTTACAACCTTAAGTTCTTTGAATTTGACCTTTTGGAACAACAAGAAAGGAAGGTTTCTCTCTGTCTTGTGCAGAATGGCCCTCAACATTTATTTATAGATAGATAGATAGATAGATAGATAGATAGATAGATAGATAGATA
>JAHTLZ010000114.1:770075-782277 GCA_023846285.1 Phrynocephalus versicolor | reverse complement strand
ATAATAATAATAATAATAATAATAATAATAATAATAATAATAATAATAATAATAATAATAATAATAATAATAATAATAATAATAATAATAATAATAATAATAATAATGTAGTTCCTGGAGAGTTCTGCGAGTCAGAGTCTTTAACTGTGGAGCCCTTGGTCAGGGGTTCAGTTCCTGAAGATGCCTCCCAAGAGAAGAGTTAGGCTAACTAGGCTTAGGCAAGGTCCACACTCCTAGAATGCCTTCGGAGGAAGCGGCTGGGAATTTTTTTAAAGTGGGAACCATCCTAGGAATTACTAGGGAAACACAGTGTAGAAAACCATTTTCAAATGGGGCCAAATGGCCTCCTGGGGTGGGGCTGTCACGTTTGAAAGGGACCACACACAGGAAGCAGTTATTCTTACTCCACCTTATGAGATTAAATATGCAATTTACGTGATCTGGATTTGGCCTGTATTCCTTTCATATTGTTTTTATGGTTATGGCAAAAAAGAAAAAAAATGATTGAGAATAGCTGGCATAGAAGATCTATGAGCCATTGTGTGTTGTCAATATTGCTGTCTATTGAGGACAAAACAGACTTGAAGGGCATCCATTCCAGGCCAAGAGCAACCACTTTCTGCTTCTTCATTCTGGAAAAATTGATTTGAAATGTCCTCCTGACCCTCATTCGGAACAAAAACACAACCATGGCTTAGATAAAGGACATATTCTTTTATTTGAAAACATTATGCAGGCATTACATTGCCACAGCCAGTCCAAGTTGGAGCATGCAAATATCAAAACAGAAGAGAATTTATTCTCAGCGAACCTTGTTGGACATTAGTTTATTTTTGGTTCTTACTTCCATTTGTAAGTGTCAACATTAGTGTGCTTTATTATGGCATTTAACAATTACAATCCTACCCATGGGGTAAAATTTGTTTTTTTATAGCTTGCTCAAGAATACTAAAATGATTTTTTTAAAAAGAGAGAGAAAATACTACACACTTGTTGAAAATGTTAATGGCACAAGTTAGCAATATCTAAACTATACACTGAAGCCTCTTGTCCTGACACAGTGCTGCAAATTGTCAATCACTTGGTTGGTGATTGTGTTATTAAGTCTGTAGGCTAAATTGAAACCAAACCCATCACTTGAGTTTTCATCCCGTAGTTGGTATACCTTGCTAATATCCATTCAGCACCAACAAGGTAGTGCAGTACATTTATACTCCAGGAATTGGGCTATACAGTACTTACAAAGTCGTTGTTTTTTAGCTGGTGGTTGTAGCTACCTGCAGGACAGAAGGATCTTTGCTGGTGCCCACTGCAGTCCTTGGAATGGCAGGAAACAGAACTGTTAGAAAAAGTAACATTCTCTTCTGGACCTCACTTGCTGGATTTAATCTTCATCACCTTCTGATAGCGTTCTCTATTAGAGAAGCAAGTTGGGTCTTGAACTAGAGACAGTGGCATTTAAAAATCCCTATGCCTCAGTTGTTCAACAGCATCCAGGTCCACACCCCAATGCATAATATGCATGCAGATGTCCCTGGGATCATTGCCCAGCACCCTCAAAAAAGGAGCCCAGCCAAACTGGGAGGTCTCTGCCCTGAGAGATTAGAGAACTGATGCCAGCCAGAGCAGACATTACTGGGCTAGGTGGACAGATGGTCTCAGTATAAGGCAGCTTCATAAGTTAATAGGTTCAGTGACATGTGCAGAAATACAAGCTTTGCTAGGTGAGCAGTGCATTGCTGAGCATGCTCTAAGTGGAGCAATTTGAAATCTTAGAAAAGGAGCTCCAGATGTATAGACTGCAACCCCGTTCCAGTTGAAGTCCTTGTCAGTGAACTGAGGGAGAGGCGCCTTCCACCCAGTTTGTTTCTACTGAGATGGAAATCTACAAATTAGTGTCATAAACATGAGATATTTAAAAGAAAATCTACAGGTACATTTGGCTTACAAAATAAATACTAAATAACAAAAGTCCTCAGAAAACAAGGATGCAAAATGAATGCGTTTAAACAGGAAACAAACACACAAATTCCTCAGTACATGGTTAAAATCAAACATGGGACAGCAGAGAAAGGTATTTAATTGGTATAAAAGGTAGCAAAAAAGACTAGGAGATGGCAAAGGCCATTAGCAGACTTCAGATCTGAAACCTGAGAAAACAATTAAGGTCCCAGTCCCAATTGCTGTACACTTGAATGCATGTGAATGCTACTTGGAGGTACACCCAAGTGTGTTCAGAATTGAAACTGCTGATTGTAAAGAGGGGCTTAAGCACAGCAATTAAGCTAGAATTTAAGCATAAATGAAGCACTACATTAAGGATAGCAGGCTTGTGTACGAACCCCAGGAGAGCCATTTGCCCCAAATCTGCAGATGATCACCCAAAAGTAACGATCCCATCTGTGAGCATATTGATTTTTCTCCCCCTCCCCCGTGAGCACATTGAGGATGATTCCCTGTAATCATTTGTATGCAGGTTCCACTTCTGACCTGTAAAATATATTTCGATGGTTCTTAGCTCAAGCAGTGAATTTCACCCCTGGTGACTAAGTTGGCGAGGATTGGCAGGAAATGGAAGGCAGGATATACCACTATTTTCTCTCATAGAAGGCATCAGCCCTCACATACCAAGGGTCATATTTTGTTACAAAAATCACACAGAACAAGATCCACTAGGTAAGCATTCGACATCTCTGCCACCTGAAGAATTGTCATCCCATGTCCCTAATTTTCAGCCCCTGGGAGTGAGTATTGGCACACTTGTTCTCTCTTCAGTTCATGTAAATCGTTCACCTTTTGCAAACCAAGATGGCAGGGGGAGAATTGATCCCAGCAGATCTGTCCCCGGTGGCCACTGGCAACCTTTTCCATCACAATCAGTGTAAGATATTGCACATGTCAGTGATCTCAACCAGTGTAAGATATTGTGATAAAAACTGTCCTGTCCTGTAATTTAGTGAATCTGATGCCAAGAAGCAAATTCTAGTTGTCAGTAGGTTGGCCCGCTCAGGGTGGCCACTGGAACTTTAAGTGAGTTCAGCTAATGTAAGGCATACAAATATAACTTTAGCCATAACTTCTCACACAGCTAGAAATTAGCCCAGATCCCACATGGCATAAGTTGCTTTGTTCTGATGGACGAAGCTTACAGAAGACTAAAAATATTAGCTGGGTTTTTTTGGTTTTGGAGGCAAAATTAAGTGGAATATAAAGTCTTCTTGATAGCACTCTGGCCTGCCGCATGAACAAAACAAACAGCAGTTGGATTCAATGTATTCTTGTGCACGTGTACCTGTGACTCTGGATTACAATCTCCATAGCAGAAAGCTATGGAATGTAAAATCTATGCCATTTTCTCCCAAGATGGTACCTCCGCCCCCCCCCCCGCTGCTCTCATAGGAATAAGGCTTTTTAGGGGATCATAACCCATTCTCTCCCAGAAGAAAATAGCATTCTATTATTTTTCAGAGGCATGGATTCCTGCCAACATCATCTTGGAAAAACAAAAATACGGCCTTTACCTTGAATGCTCTGGGAACCCTGCTAAGAATTTAGAGAAATGTTCCTTGACACTCTCAAATTCATTTGGGATATATCCGATTATATTCTAGCCACATAAGTTACTTCTTCCCTTGAGGCAGGTAAACATACAATTTCTCCATAAATGAAGCTGTTTGACTCTTTTCCTTGTAAGGAACTCCTTTGAGACACTCACCTATCACTGAAACACAGCTACCTTCCCTTCCTTACACGAGCTTGGGATCTTAAAGAATCAGTGCTGTCTTTGTTTTCAGCAGACCTTCTATGATCACACACCATCAAGGTAAGCCAAATGAAATCATAAGGCTAGAAATAATAACTTTGTATTTACAGTAGATCTTCCCTTGTGTGATTGCATTTATACTATGTTTAGAGTGTTAGTTTCCATCCCTCATAATTTTTAGATGGCCTACCATACATGATTATGTGGAATTTTTACTCTTCTCTTCAACTGCTGGTGTTCTCTTGTAGCTTTAATGTCGCCATTTAATGCTGTAAGATGCCCCTCCATTCCCTGTTCTCAAACTTAAATCTATCTTAATTGTCCTGGACTGTGTATTGTCTCTCATTACTGTAACGTAATGAGGAAAAGGACCACCTTGGGTCCTTTTCCAAAGAGAAAGGTGGGGTAAAAAATACTCAAAATAAATAAAATAAATAGAAATGAAGCCCTGACTGGAACAGTTGAAGCAGGAACTTGCTGACAGTAAAAGTTGCCATGACAATGAAAGGGCAAGCCTGGGAAGGTGAAGGTTGGCTAGAGCTATCCATCTGGAATACTTTAGCTACAGATTTCCTGCTTCATCAGGGGGCTGGATCAGGTGACTTTTAGGCCCCTGTCCAGCTCTCTAATTGCATTGTTCTATAGCTGAAATCCTGCTGGCAACAAAGAGTAAACCATTCAGTCTGCTCTTAGCTGACAATTAAACAGCTGCCAAGTCAACGTGTGTGCATGCTCCCAAGAACTGGAGCTGTGATTTTTTAAATTGCTGGCTAAGATGGATTGTTACATCTTTTATTACACAAATCCACAAGTTGGCCATCTATGATACTATGAAATGTGTAGCCCCCGTGCTTCATGGAGACAGGCAACACAGTATTTTAGCTTGGTCCACAACAATTACTTGAACACAGCTTTGGAGTGGACCTTATGGCCTCTTTAACCATATGAAAAGCTTTAAACTCAATGCAACACACAAATAGGGATAACAACAAGAAATATGTTGAGCCCCTTTGTTAGACTGAGATCTTGGATATGATATGAGGTGGCATAAAACTGGCATGCGATTCACCAGCTACTTTCATGTGAGTTTGGAAGTTCCTGTGACACCAACGTTCCCAGGTGACCTTGAAAAGGACCCTAAAAGGAACAGCCTTGCTATGAGAAAGATGCACTTGACACAACTGGCCCTCCAGATGTTTTCGACCACAACTCCCACAGTCCTTTGGAAATACGGGCTTGGAATTCTGGGAGTTGTGGTCCAAAACATCTGGAGGGCTGAAGTTTGGACATGCTGTTAACTGCTCCTTTTCTTCCTGCTGTCCCTCAGAATAAATGCGCCCTTCTGAGATCTTCCACATAAGGGGGGGGGAGTTTCATTTTTAGATTTGTGATATACCTTGGCATATATAACCCAGAATTTTGCACATGTAAAGGAATTCCAACACAGCAGAAGCATGTTCAGCCCTGTGACTTTGTTGGCAGGCAAAACAGTTATGCATATGAATAGAATAAAGCTACAAATGTCAAATCACATTTAATCCAAGCTCTCATTTACATCTTCCTTTCATGTAAGGATGCTTTGGAATTAGGTGTGTACGTGCAACTGGGAATACCAGCTCTAATAACGTCAAATACAAGAGACCCCATTTGGTAGCTACTATAATTGATCAAAAACCAAAACAAAAAATATTTTTTTTTTAAAAAAGGAAGAAATACATTTCCATGAATTAATACTTGAAACTAAACTGCCTCTGGCCTACATTAGTTGCATGTACTCATACTCACCTTGCGAACATGAAGTCTATAAAAAGGGGCTCTACCCTCCCTTTCATTAGTCACAAGTCCCACAATAAATAATGTAAAAATAGAAAAAGATGTTTTCTGTTTGAAAAGAGTAAGAAATCGGGTTTCTATCTGCAAGGTTAAGACATCAAGGTGGACCTTGATTTGCCTGACACTAGATGCCAGACCTCATTCATGCCAAGATTGTGGTTACAAAAAATGTCAAAAGTCAATGTCAGATAGCTTCAGAATTGTAAATATTGATTGCAAAAAGGGTAAAGATGTTTGTTTTCAGCCTATTCCTAGAATAGAGATGAATACTGGCATCGTCCATCCCTTGGCTTCCCAGAACATTGGGTTCTTTCAAGCTGCCTTCAGCAGAATGCTCTCCAGACAGCTGAGGACAAGGGGATGTCTACCCTGCAGCAAGTTAGAAGGTTTGCCTTAGCAAGTTGGTCTGCCAGGTAGCACAGGCAAGTGAACGCACAAAATGGCACTGGGGTATAGGCATTGGGAGAAACGTTTGCTTGGCTATGTGAAACAAACTCTTACTGGACATTAAGAGTGTCTGACTCTGCATACATATGGGCTAGCTCTACAGATGTGGATTTATTGAAGCAGTATATAATCCCCACCAAAGCCAGTGTAAAAAGGTGCAGAAATATGCCATTTGTGCTATGTTAGTGATTTTTAGCATGCATTCTGAATTGGTGCACCAATTATTTTGAGTGATTTTTCTCAGAGTTCCCATTTGCTGCATTAACTTTGAACTACCCAAGCCAATCCTGCTTGCCTTGACGGATGGAGGATTCCATTCCCATTACTCCTGAAAGCACCCTGGCTTTTCTTTCCCAGTTGTCCAGTCAATCACAACTTAAAACTCCGAGGAGCACTTGTCTCCTTCTCTCTTCCTTTTCACAAGGCAACTCCAACACTACTTAAACCCCCCAATACCCCGACACAACAAAAACCCTATCTAGAAGAAGAAGGTTGGATGGCAGTCTTTCCTTCTAACTTACCGAGCACAGTTCACAAGTGCCAGGGTCTCTGGGGGTTCGGGCCTGATGTTTATTTGCAACCCACTAGGAACACTTTTCCTTGGCCAGAATGGGTGCCCAGAGTAGCTTTTCCTGTGAGGGATCCCTGAATATGTAGTCAGAGCTTCAGATCCTCAATGGAAAAGGTGAACCTGCATCTACTGAAAGGATTGTCACTGCCCTTTGTATCCAGACCTCTTTCTACAATATGCTTTTGTCTTGTTTTGTTTTGCTTTGGGGAAGAGGACAGAGGTGGAAGAAGTGGAAATTCCAGGCTCATGAGCAGAATTGAGGTAGATGGCCTGTTCATAGCAGGCTGTACCCATCCCCATCCTGTTTGTTTTGAATTTCCCCCCATTTGACTTTTTTTTTTTTCCATCAAGATCTGCTGTGGAACCCTTTGTTATGTAACTCCAGCCTACTGAAGAGGATTCCCAAGGGCATCTTCTTGAGGAGACACTCAGCTCAGCTATGGCATTGGTCTTCACTGTGAACCAAGCTGAGTGTTCTCCCAAGAACGTACCTACTTTATTGGTTTCCAATTGAAGCTTGCCCACTATACTTCTCACCAATGAACCACTGATCTTTTTTTTTCTTTTTTTTTTTAGGGACTCTAGTTAGAATAGCCAAGGCTAAAGAATTACTGCTCTTCACCACACACACTTAGCAACAATTTAGTCTGTAATTTTACAAGCCTTCCCTATTTGCTACCTTGCAGCCCACCTGAGCAACTGCATCTGGTAAATACCTTTCTCTGTGAATGATACAGAGATAATGGAGATACAAACTCCACCAAGGATGGCAAAGGCCTGAGTTTAGGCAACTCGGACATGAGGTTCTTCTTCTGTTTCCTGGCCTAGACTGGTGTAAGTTACGGAAGGTTCTAGCTGCCCAGTGGCTGGCAAGTCTACAACAGGTCCGGAAGGGTTTCGGAACTGCTTGTACACCCGTGGATCCTGGGCAACGTAGGTAGATGTGGAGGAGTACAGCACCAGCCCAACAAGGATTGTGAAGAATGACAGTAGGTAAAGTCCTGAAAACTGAAGAGAAAACAACAACAAAATAAGCGTAGTAAATGGCATAGGGTTATGCAATACAGTAAAAAAAAAAAGCATATGCAGAACATTCTGTAGACTTAAGCCCAGAATTCGGGGCACACAGCAATTGTCTCTAGTTACAAGAATCCAGCTTTTGGCTGAATATCAGGAAACACATAGAGCAATATGACAGTGGAGCCAATTACCTCAAGTGGTGGTGAGCATTCAAGAGAAATTTGGACAACCACTTGGCAGATATCCTTTGACTTGTATTTCTGTATCAAGCAGGGGGTTGGCCTTGACAGCCATGGAGGCCCCTTTCAAGTTCACTATTCTATGATTCTTTGAATACAGTACTTGGTTTATATCCAACAATTCCTTCCTCTATGAAACAGATTTCAATTAGGTGGAACTCTTCCATGTGAAATCAAACAAATATTTAGTGTGCCAAATACATTAATCATACCAATAATGTGGTTGTTTGTTTATTCTGAATTCCACCCAAAATTTCCTTCTTATTCTTGAACCTGTCAGTAAACTTCTATTAATCACACAGTAGCCACTGTCACTTTCCAAAGAATTGCAACCACTGGACACATTTCAAGAAAAATAGAAAACAATAGAATAAAACAACATTATATTTCTATTGTGCAGTAATAAACTCTCAGTATTTCAGATGGAGAACATAAATCTTGAAAATAATGCTCAGAAACAATCATCAGTACTGTATTAATAACCAAATACGTTAATATGTCTTTGAATGTCTCAGCAATCGAAAAATGTTGTGATTGCAAATGAGGGGTCGTCAAAGCATAAAGGAAACAAATTGAGTCCATTCTGCAAAATTATACTTGTATCTCTGTGAAAAGAGACACAATGGGTATGGATGCCCAGTGTGGTATAGGAGACAGAGTGGTCGACCAGGACTCAGGAGCCCTCAGTTGGAATCCCTATAATTCAAAGGAATGAATCTTACTAAGCACAAATGGTCAAATGGTGCTTTCATGAATGGTCAAAATAATTACATAATACATATAAAATCACAGCAGCATCAAAAATAAATTAAAATTAAAATTAAATAAAAAGAGTCAGTGTGTGAGAGAGCACAATAAAGGGAGGGGGGAAGGACTGGCTACGTTTAAGGGCAAATCAAAGGGCAACTAGCAAAGATTTTAAAAAAGCAATAAGATATATTGTGAATCCAAGTGTCACATCAGGCTAATGAAACCGAAAGGACATTGGACAGTATTTTGGTTGGAAAGAAAGATTGGACTTAGTTCTGTCACTTAAAGCTACAGTAAACCCAGCTCATCATTGGACAACAAGTGCAGATGACTTCTGATGTCTTGCCCCAGCCCTTCCACTAGGAAACTGCTGTACTTGAGTCCAAACTGGGCAGTCCTGTCCACCTGTCAGCCTCATTTGCTTGATGTGGCCAACCTGTGCGGTCTCCCCTCTGGGCAGCTAGGAGCCACAAACAAACCTGGAGGGCAACGACTATCATATGGCTTCTGAAATCACCACCATGGACTCCATAGCCCCTTTGGTCTTGGAACACAAATGGTGTTTTCCATAAAGGATATGGCAGTATCTCAGCCACATATGGGGAAAATCTGCATATATATATACACAGCGGACCCTTGTATAACAAACAGTTTGTATAATGTAAAATCTGTACAACATAAAAAGTTCCAGAGATAGGAGAAATTTGCTTAACAGAAACGCCTATGGGGCGAATCCATACAAAATAATAATGGGATCACTTGGTTTTCAATGCATTCCTACGGGAAATTTGTATACAGGGAAACGTGCTTAACATAATTTCATTTGGAATGAATTAATCCCTTTATACAAGATACCACTATATATACACTCTAACTCATGGCCAAGCCACATTTGCAGCAGGATCTTAAAGTGCATTGAGCCGGCATGCATTCCTGTTCATAAATTCACTTGTGAGCTCAATGCATCTATTTGCATCCTGCCAATTTCATTATTTAAAAGCTCAGTATCAGAGGATCTGCAGTGTGACTGACATGGCTGTATGGCCAGAAAGCAGGGCCAGTCTCATTTTTTAAAAAATTTAGAGCCAGCTTTCTTTCCATTCCAGAAATAGTAAGATAACAAGGATAGAAACATATTGTTACATTCAGTTATAATGAGAGGAGACCCTTTAAGAAGACTGAATTATAGCACAAATCTACTGCCCATTTTTGCAGAAACATTTGGGGGCCGTTGTGGATAGTGTTGTCATAGCAATTTTTGCAGCGTAGGTGGCAAACATGACAGTTCTGATCCCTGCATTCTCTGCAAGAGTTCAAAACTTCAGGCAGCTATATGATTCATGCCAGCCATCTAGCAGTTGCCACCAGTTCTCATCTTCTCCAGAGGCATGTCTTTTATCAAGCTAATTAGTCTTAATTTCCCACCCAGGAGCAATCTTCCCCAAATGTTTTGCATCGCAATGGCATTAGATCACAAGACAGAATGAGAACATAACTCGGTATTGTTGCAAAGAAAAACCCACCCTCCCAGCTCCCCAGAGAGCTCCAGCAAAATCCACAAGAAATAGAGAAGCCTGAGGTAGATGTCATATGATGCCATTATCTCTGCCAGTCAACAAGTCCTGATGCTTTGCCACTGCAAAACATCGTTCCATTACTGTGGAAGACATTGCAGGACAATGAATGTTGAGTTGTTCATGTGTTCAGCTTTGGTTCACCTTTGTTTTAGCCCTGCATAGTCTGCCTTAAAATAAGCAAGCAAACAAAAATGGTATACCCACAATACCAAGTGTTTTAATTTTAAAAAAGCAAGATCATGTACTTAAGACCTAGTTAACAAGTGAGACATGACTGATGTGTATTAAACAGATCTGATTATACATCTTTGCTGAAGATGCAAAAAGAGTCATCCTGGATCAGAGCAAGGCATGTATCATATAGCACAGAATGTCAGGACTTACTGGACAGTCCATGATAAATTGGCCAGTGATTTCCCAACCGACTATAATCTAGTTTTTAATTTACCTGTATAGTGTTGTTGTTGTTTTGTTTTTTAAGGAGCAAAAGGCATATATTACAAAATCTAGATTTCAGTCCATATGTCAGCAATATATTTACACAATCAATCGTAAATGCCCCAAACATGCAAGTTTTCCAACTCTTTAGGTCTTTTCATCAGGTTAGACAGCATAAAAGGTGGGCTGGGACAGTGGCCAGGAAGATGGGAAGCAATATGTGGAAGTCCTAATGTTCAAAGGCACAAGGAAATGCTATGAAAGTCCTAGATTGTAAAATGGGTTTTGATCACTCAGAGAATCATACAGGAGGTATCACATGAATTTTATCAAAACCCACTAAATCATGGCCAAGCCATATTTAGCAAAAGATTGAGATAGCCCATTTCTGCAAAAGCAAAGACAACATTTAGGGCCTTTTAACACAACCTCTAAGATCCGCTGGCCCCTTAAATTCGGACCAGAGATCTTGGGGGTTCGTTGCTCTTCCTTCCTCCCCACGACTCCACACTCCCTTGCTTCTGTCTGCGTTAGGGGAGGGAGGAAAAAAAAGCCTTAAAAGGGGACAAAAGAAAAAAAGCCTTACCTCCGGTGCCGGTAGAAAATGCTCCGAGCCCCGATCGAGCCCCGGTTACTTCCTGGTTGCTCTTAAAGGGGCGGGAGGCAAAAAAGCAACAACAAAAAGAAGCGAGGAGAGCCCGGCAGATCCGCATAAAGGACTTGTCGTCTTCTGAGAGCAGGTACTTAAAAGGTGCACTGGGTCGCGCTTAGGTGGGTGGGGTCGCACTTAATTTTCTGTTAGCTCCGGACCTGGTGGGGAAACATTTTAAAGGTCCGGAGCTTGCAGCCCTTTGCTGCGGAGCTTAGGAGTCGTGTATAAACGCCCTTAGCTGCCATGGGTGAGACATTCATGGCAGATAAATGTTGTTTTTGTGTGTGGAAAGGGGAAATCTGCAAAAACACTCTGCAAACTTTAGCCTTTTTGTCTTGCAAGCTTTTTTTCATACAAGTGACATAATCAAATAAAAGGAGTGAAAGGAAAGCCTGTTCAGCTATTGTAACAAAACAAAACAAAACAAAACAAAAAAATGCAAACTTGCTTTTAGGAATGTACATCAATCACTGAAAATTCCATTCCCTAGACCTTTGGCCATAAGAGAGTCTAATTTGAACAAGACTGCTTGTTTGTCCTCTGATTACACCTTATTATGAGAACCCTACCTTGTTTGTACAATGTATATTATTATTTTGTCAATTCAGGGAAATGTTAGAAGTGCATAATCAAATTATTATGAAAGAAACAAATTCTGAACTTTGTCATATTTGTTTAATTCTGTAAGCAAACAGTATATTCGCCTCATCCAAAAGTCATTTAAACCAGCAACTACCGGGGGCAAATACAACTTCTTTGCTGCAATATAGCTGAGTTAAAATCTGCATTGTCGGATTTTAATGATTTTCAGATCTGTAATGTGAGCAGGGGAAGCAGCTTTGATACTGTTGTTCTAGATATGCTGACAGCCATTTAAAACATGGAACCATTTTAAAGAACCAGCCCCTTATG